>JAXQQM020075468.1:0-132627 GCA_034641835.2 Pinus albicaulis
TTTTTTAAGTGATGTTTTTTATGTCGATTTTGAATAGAGGTGGTGTATCATCACCAACGTTTTTTTATAGGATTTATTTTGACACTATATATTTTCTAATGTCCTATTCTTCTGTGAGATGTTTATTTTTAAGTGCATTTATGTACCTGTGTTTTAAAAATAAATTTTTTTTTTTTTTTTTAAATAAAAAATTGTAATGATATCTTCACTTTTTCACATACATAAAAGATGGAAAAGGGGTCAATATTCTAAAGTTTATATTTTCTACATGTTTATGTATTGTTAAATAATTTTTCAATGCACATCAAAAAATTGTCGCTAAAAAACCAATATTTTGAACCATATGACAAAAAAATACAATTTTTCAATATAAGTACAATGCAAAAAATACACTTTTATAGAGTTTTTGTTGGAAAAAACATGTTAAATAAACTAATTTTTTGGGAGAATCTTAACAAAAAAACTTAAGAAAACAACATTTTTATTGAATTTTATGTCAAAAAATAATAGCAATCACATGTTTTTTGCAAAAAAAAAGGGTTGTTCTCATAAATTATCAAAGTCTAAACATTACAAGTAAAATTGATTAATAGTTCTAAAAAATAAGCTTTGTTTGCAAGCATAACTTAAACATCATCAACAATATCAACTAATACATCTTCAACATCATCTAGAACAACATTGATGGCTTCTTCCGCAACATTTTCTTCTTCATTTTGATCATTGCGTCTTCTAATGGATCTTTCATGTCAGCAAATATTCCAAAGTGTCCATTTCCAATCATTCCATATAATGGTGGTTGAGGTTCCTTTGCTTTTTTTGCCACACATGATTCATTAAAATCTCATTTCCTCAAACCAACTTCTTTCTTTGCATCTGGAAGGAATTTAAGAGCGTTAATTCTTTGTTGAATAAATTTGCATTGGACTGGGTCTTTCTCAATGTGAATGCAATTTCTTCCTTTTAGTAGGCAACATGCTAGTGTTGTACCTAATCATCAAGCACAAAAAAAAGAAGTAAGAAAATTAGTATGGAGACATAAAAAGTAAAAAAGACAATATTTAAATTTAAATTTGTATAATAAAACTTACCTGAACCTGAGAATAAATCCAAAACCCATTCTCCTTCATTTGAACATAGATCTATAAGATAGTTAATCAATGCTTGTGGTTTTTGATAAATGTTAGCTATATCTCCTTTTGCATCTTTATCCTCATATGTTAGTTTTCTTACCACTGCATCATAAACCAATACTTGACTATGACTCTTCCCATCTACTCGATTCATAATAATATGCTTATAGCTATCGTCTTTTGTCCAACATTCAACATGGATGAACTCACAATCATTTATAATAGGATGATCTTCGGAAGAAACAATATTTGACTTTTTCCTGTAACATAACATAGTAAAATTTCAATTAAATTTTACATGAATAAAAAAATTTAGGAGGAATCAAACATACAATTTCAAAGTCTTACCATGTAAGTTGCATCCTTGAGTTTGCTTTACCCTTGAAGCTTGTTAATAACATTGGAAACTGTGTGTCTGAATGAAATGTCACAAATCACCAAAGTGGTCATGTTGTCACTTCTTGAAAACCCGTAACCACTTTACTAAAAAAAACCATGAGGAATATCTGCAATAACTAGGCCATATTCCCTTTTAGGTATTAGTGATGCAATGTCTTCACGGTCACCTTGTATTATTTGATATTGGACACTGTCGAGCCCATTCCAAATGTAATGATTAAGAGTAGGATCTAGTTCAACATTCATAAGACGCTTCCTTCTCATGTTGTCCATCTTAATTTTTTCAATAAAGCTTTTGAAAGTATCTGGTACTCCATTTCCATCCTTCTTCGACATCTTTAATGACATAAAAATATATATATAGATATGTATAAGTAATAAAATAAAAATAGTTTAAATATGAATAAAATGAATTTATAAATCAACATACCTTATTGAATGCAATATAAAACTCTTTTAGTGTTGATGTAGAACTTGTTTCTGGGTAGTTGCATACAACATCATCCCAACTGTCTTCATTCAACATTTTAACCATGTGTTCTTGTATTTTCATAAAAAATTTCTGATTGAATAAATCAAGTTAAAAGCGTTAATATACTGACATGTATAACAAATTCTACCAACATCATTATGTTTTATTTAAAAGAAAATTATAATGAAAGAAAAATAAGAAATAATTCAAGAAACTTACTTTTGAAATTATGCACACATTTCTTCCATTGATAATTCACCCGACTTCACATGGGCTAATACTGATTTGACTAATTTATCATCCTTCACACCTTGCATTGTTCTCCAAGGTGTAATAGTCATATCCTCTGGAAGCTGCTTCATTTCAGGACCCCCCTTACTGTTGGTACATATTATGGGTTTACTCTTTCTAACCTTTTGATTTTTTATGGAAATATTCTCCCACCGATCAAAAATCTCATCAATCAAATCCCATACCTCCCCAGTTCTAAATGCCAACTGAAAAATGTTATCTGTGCCTCTGAAGAGATTTGTATTCAATTTTCCATCTTTTGTTTTTTTTCATAAATTTGATAACCTGTTTCCATTAGACATTCCTTTCGAAATGCTACACTAACTTGTGTCTTATTCCCACCACATTTTTCTATGAATTCATTATGAATAAATCTGACCCTTTGGATGAAAATCATTTTCATTCTGTACTCATTATCTGCATTATGATCCCATGCCAATAACTTTGATTCCATTTATGTTAAGCCAGCGTAAATGATGCATTTCATTGTTTGAAAAATATAGTTATTGGGATATTCTGCAATCAATTGTCTCTTAGCCTCTATCAAATGGTTCCCTCCAATTACATAATATTTATAATCAAAACATTTTGTCTTGTCAAATGCTTGTTTGTTGGGAACCTGACATGGATCGACAAGAACCACATAATCCACCACATGTGCATATGGATTGAACCTGAACAATGTTTTCAGATTATGTACATGTAGGTGATGGGCCTTTCTAATTTGATATTGAGATTTCCCTTCATCTGAGCCATAAAATTGGTTAACATTAAGTTCAAATGTTTGGCCACCAAGAATTAATTTATTCTTCCTCAACTCTTGTCGAATAACATTTTGTTTTGTTTTAATAATGCCATCCTCTAACTCAGCACCTGGTGTTATGATTTCTCTGCTTCCGTGAGAGCTTTCAATTTGTTCTTCACTGCTACTCACGACCTTTACAGGTTCACCAATATTTTATTTCCTAGTCTTATTGGATAACATATCAGTTTTTTTATAAACAAGCTCTCCTTCATGAGGTACAAAAGAGACATCTTTGGCAATTTTTCTTTTTGGTGTCTGATCTGTTTTCTCCTTTTGCACAATAGTTCTCATCTCCTCCTCACTAATTCTATCATAATTTTATGTTTCATGTTTGACACCTTCAAAAGAAACATGTTTAAGTTTACTAGATTGACCCACCTTAGTGACTCTTGGTTGATCCCCTCTTTGTACTGTTGCAGTGTCATGAGCTATTGCTCTTTGCTTCAATCTCCTTTCCTCTACTTTGTCTTTGTGGAAAGTTTTGATCACATCCATAACATTTGGCACCAACATATAAATACCTTCAAACATGTTTGAAAGACCCGGAACAAAATCCTATGAAACAAAATAAAACATGTCAATGATCAATAACTTATAAAAAAATGAGTCATCCTTACAATAATGCATAGAGGAAATAAAAATAAGCATACTTACAATGTTATTTGCAATGTTACTTGATAATTCTTCAGAAAATTTTGAAGATATTTTATCTGTGTCATACTTGACGATTGATAGACGATATCTAACCTTCTCACGTTTCTGAGCCTTCCTTGCAAGAACATAAATAGTGTTTGTATTCGGGACCATACATATGTCTCGTACTCTGCCCATTACATCATATGGCTCATTTAAGTCAATCATACCACAAATCAGATAGATGTGTATATCAGCCTCCATTTCACTGTCTTCAAGATACCATGAGAAATCAGTTTTATCTATTTCCTCAGCGTTCTTCCAATCAGAAATTAGTTTTAATGAACCTGGTGCTCCACTTGCTTGACTTTTATTAGTGTGTGCAACAATGTCCTTATTGTGTCCAACAGTGTCCATAGTGCGTCCAGCTGCAACTTTAGATTTGGGAGTTGTATCCATAGTGCGTCGAGCTGCAGCTGTAGATTTGGGAGCTGCTGCCCTAGGTGCAGAAACATTCACATAAATATTTTTTGATGCCATTTTCCTGATATATATATATATATATATATATATATTAGTTAATGGAAAAATATTGCGGATAAAATAAATTTAATAAACAAAATTTATTTCTAAAACTAAATAGTTTGAAATTAAAGCAGTAAAATTAACTATAAAAATTTTCATTTAAAAACAAAATATTATAAATCATATGTATATATATCTATATAATATGTTTTGAATACATTTTATAAAAAATTTAAAAATGTGTTTAAATTGTATAAAATAATTAAAAAAAATAAACTAGTGTTTTCAAACTTCAGTTTTTGTTTAATATTAAAAAAAAAACAAAAAAATTACCAACTATTTATAACAAATGTTATAATATTATATATATTTTTTATTTTTTTAATTGTATTGTTATATAGTTTTTTTTTTATTAATTTATTATATTGTATTTTTTTTTTAATTATATAATGTTTAAAAACAAAAAATAATTGTTGTTTAATGAATATATATATATATATATATATATGTGTGTGTTATATTTTGAGATTTTTAACAATTATTATTTAACAATTTTTTTATTATTTTTATATATAACAATGTTTTTATGAACTTTTAATTGTTTTATTAAAACAAATTATTTATAAAAAAAAATTTAAAAAAATTAAAAAAAAAAAAAAAAAAAACCAAAATTAAAAAATGTTTTATTAAAACAAATTAAAAAAAAATTTAAAAACAAGTTAAAAAAAAAAAATTAAAAAAATAAATAAAATAAATAAAAATAATAATCGCCCACCCGCGGCCGCCGGAGGCCAGCCGGGCGGCCCCACGGCCCCCGCTGGGCCACCCCTGTGGTGCCGCTCGGCCGGCCCCCGGCGCCCAGCTGGCGCGGGTCTGGTTCTGTGGCAGGTCGCGCCCGCTGCCGGGGGCCGGCCGGACGACGCCACGGGGGCGGCCCAGCTGGCCTCACGACCCTCGCTAGGCGGAGGGCCGATTCTGGGAATCGGCCCTCCGCCAAGCGGGGGCCGTGAGGCCGGCTAGGCCACCCCCGTGGTGCCGCCCGGCCGGTCCCCTGCGCCCGCGGGCGGGGTCAACGACATTTCTTTATTTTTATTATTTTTTTAGCTTATTTTATTTTTTTTAATTTTTTTTTTTTTTAATTTTTTTTTTTTTTTAATTTCTATTTTTAAATTTTTTTTTTTATATATAATATAATTATTAAAACATTATTTAATAATAAAAAAAAAATTTAAAAATATCAAAATATAACAAATATTAAAAAAAAAACAATTTATTAAATCACAATTATGTCTTGTTTCTAAAACATTATATAATTAAAAAAAAAAAACAATATAATAACTAAAAAAAACACATTAGTTTTAATATAACAATATAATAAATTTAAAAAAAAAAAACTATATCACAATACAAAATATATATATATATATATATAACAAAACAATAAAGAAAAAAAATTGAAGATTTAAAATTAAAAAGAATAAAATTAAGATTTGAAGTTAAAAAAATAAAATGAAATAGAATATAAAATAAAAAAATTCTCAAATTAAAAAAAAAAAAAAAATTTAAATAATGAAATCACTGATATATTTATGATAAAAGAAAACAAATAAAAAATGTTATAATATTACTTTTTTTTTTATGTGCATGGTCATTTTAAGGATTTTTCGGTCTAGATGAACCTATAAGTCTTAAAAAAGAAAAAAAAATCTAAATTTTTGTCCTTAAAACCCTAAAAAAAATAATTTTTTTGCATTTTCTTCACTAAAAAAATATAAAAAAATTAAGGTTTTTGAACCTAAAAACCTTAAAAAAGTAGTTTTTGAACACAAAAAAACTATAGAAAAACAGATTTTCCCCAAAATAGTCTTTAAATTGACAGAATAGAATGAAAACTAACCTTTGAAATGCAAAAAGCTGTTGTCACCAATGCCAACACAACGCCTCCACAAAATTACGAATAGCAACACAATGCCTCCAATGCCAATGCAATGCCTTCACGAAGTTACCAATGCCAATGCAACACCTCTACAAAATTACCAATAGCGACACAACGCCTCCAATGCCAATGCAATGCCTCCACGAAGTTACCAATGCCAATGCAACACCTCCAGAAATTTGCTCTAACAAATACCAGAAAACTTGATGTGATGTGATGAATAGAAACAATCATTCCTTTTAAATAGCGAATATTGTCTGATTGGTTTATTGTTTAACGAATGTGGGATTAAAATTTCAAATTTAAAATATTTACATTTAGTTTATTATAGTTCATACTATAGTTAAAATACTTATTATTTGCATGTAGTTATCATAATTAATATTTTATTTAATATTTACATGTACTGAATGTTGAATAATTCAAATATAATCTCAGATAAAAAATTAAAATATGAAATATTTACATGTAATTAATTATATTTAATATTATAGATAAAATAGTTAATATTTGCATTTAGTTATCATAGTTAATATTTACATGTAATCAATGTTTAAAATCATGAGATTAAATTTTAAAATCTAAAATATGTATATGTAGTTGATTATAGTTAATATTATAGTTTAAATAGTTAATATTTACATGTTGTTATTTTTGTAAATATTTACATGTAGTCAATCTTAAACCCTTCAAATAAGAAAATTATTTTACTTTCGAAGACATGCATGAAAGGAATATTTTGTGGATATTTTGAATAGAAAGTATGATGAAATATTTGAAGACCAACAATTTATTAATAAATTTTGAAATATATTTTAAATGAATATAACGTCAGTTTAAAATTTAAAATTTAAAATATTTACATGTAGTCATTATAGTTAAAATAGTTAATATTTGCATGTAGGTATTATAGTAATATTATAGTTAATACTTACATCTAGTCAATGTTAAATCATTGAAATAAAAACATTATTTTAGTTTGGAAGGCATCCATGATAGAAATATTTTGTGAATATTTTGAATATAAATATCGGTAAAATATTTCAACACAAACAGTTTATTAAAAAAATGTTAAATACAGAATCATCTACATCAGTAGTGCAGCAAACAGATGAAGCTAGCAAGCTTATTAAATCTATGGAAGAAATGTCTATACTGATTAATGAGATCAATAGGTTGAAAGAACAAATTAAAAACTTGGAAGATGCCAAGAAATTAGCCCAAATCAATCTAAAAATGAGGAACAAAAATCCAAGAGGGAAATTGAACAGTTGAAGAAGGTTGAAGCAAAGCTAACTTTAAAGGAACCAATGAATTTCATAAAAAACCAATTGTGGTCCAAGATCATTGAATCAATAAATGACACTTGGCCTTCCATTCAAGTAATATATGAACAAAAATACTTGGTTAAAGCAGCCAAAGAGGAAATTGTGAAGACAAAGGAAGAACTTGGTGCCAAACCTAAAGAGGCCTAAGAAATAATCAAGTTTCTCAACACCAAGAACAAACAAGAATTGAATGAAATAGGCATAACTAATAGAACTGACACAATTCTTTAGGTGAGAAAAGTAATTACAAAGAAAAATTTGATGAAGAAACTTAAAGAGAAGTGCCAAAACATGGATTTTCCAATAACTAAATTTATGCTAAATTTTGATGTATTAAGGTAAAAAGGCTTGCCTCACATTCTGGTTCTAAATGAAAAATTAATGATGCAAGAGGACTACAACAAGAAAATCAAAGATTTTTCCAAAGAACAGGTAAATAAGGCAGATTAGCAAGGAGTACCTACAGGAAAAGTCTTGCACAAAAGAATTGAAGACTGGTTCTATTTGCAGCATGAAATAAAACATCTTTTTGTGGTAAAACCAACATTTGTTAGGTACATAGAGGTTGATAAAAACTACAGAAAAATTACCAAGATCAAGTTACCCAATGAAGAATTTTGGCAGAAATTGACTGATTTGCTGTAAAAGACAGTTTTACAGTAAAAGAGGAAAAGGCAGATTGTTGGTTTTACACAGTAAAAACAGAAATTTACAGGAGTGAAGCAAGTAAAAACAGTCCTAAAATATATGAAAGTGTATTAGATGGTAAAGTGTATCAGATGAGAGGATAAAGTTTCAAAACAGAATAAAAGATCTTTTGCCAGTGTTGGAGACAACAAGGCAGCTAGTTGCACCTAATCCAAAACAACATTTCTATTTTATTTGGATAAGTAGGACAGCTTGCTAGTTGTTAAGCAACTATCACTATATTTTTGTAAAAGATATTTTTATTTCCTTAGGAAAATCCTATGAGTATTCTAGGATATTTTGTAAACATTTTTGTATAAATACTTCACTCTTTGAAGTATTATTGTGGAATAAATTGTTGAAGATTTCTGTAGTCATTGTTGTTGTATCTGAAGGGTTTCTTATAGCAAGTTCAAGTAGTAGGATGGATCAAAACCATAAAGCATCAAATTTCAGGATTCATGTGATGAGCCATTGAATTGCAGTACTTTCTACTATCATTTTTATCTTCTTACGTTTTACATGCATCCATATATGTGTTCTAAATTTGAATGATAAATCAGGAGTATTATTACAGAATTTGTTAAAAGCACTCCGTCTTTAACTATTTATCATTTATATGTTTTCTGTTGATTTCCAGAGTAGGGAACCCTTAATTGCTCCCTCTTTTGAATGACCTCTTTCTTCTCCTTCCTTATCCGGATCAAAGAATCCTTGATTGCTCTTTATCCCGATTAAACCACTTCACCAATCAGCCTTCAAATAATTTAGTGACTTGTCTATCTTGCCCTAAAAATATTTGTCTTTTGATCTTGATCTTCAACTGTCTGCTTGACATATTGACTCCTTTTGCCCAATGGAAAAGCAGATCTATTACTATCCATCTCATTAAGTGATTTTTCCCACCAACCAAACCAAAATCTTAAAACCAAATTTTCCTTATAACTAGCCTAAAATCAAAGATTAAAACAAAGTTAAATCTTATAGAGAGAGCCCTCTATGAACCCTAGGAAGGCTAGATCCTATATTTTAAAAGTAGGTTTGTGGTTACCTCTAATTTTCTTTAAACTATAAATCAAAATCTCACAACTTGGAGAATTACTAGAGTTATAACAGATAGAGCAAGAGATGCACATCATTAGAGAGAGGTTGCAACACTAATATTCGGGTAAGAGTATATTATCATACATGCTTGTATATTGGGCATCGAGGTATGTTGGTTAATGATTGATATAATCATTATGGTTATATACATGCCTGCCATTATATTGCTATTTTTGTTACATGATAGTGTTCAATGCAATCATATTCACATGCATCATTTAGTCATGAATGTTAGTAACTTGCTGTTATATGCATTGAAGTCACACACATGATGATTATGGTCATTGAATTTAATATCTTTATGTTATACGCATCATACTAATATGGATCAGCCTATGTAGATGGCTATGTTTATGATATTTAGGTACGAGTCGATATATTTGTGATATTGTGTTGTACTAATATGCACTAACAGTGCAGATATGATAGCCTCTCCTGATATACATTGAGGTATGAGTTTGATTATGTCATCTATTGGTTTATTTAACATGGTATGTTTACAATTTGTTTGAATTTTTTTATTAATTGCATGATATGAGTATGTTTCTATAAGATTGCATGAAGAAATGATCTTGTTTTAAGATGTTTGTAGTAACACATATGTGGTGAGACAACTAATATGTACTTGAGTGTAAGTGGGTGCTATTTGTAGTATTATGACTTATGACTATGAGTTGATTTTGTATTATGAAATGGTTATTAGTCTTGGTATTAGCGTGATAAGGTAATCGTTGATTTGTTTATATAGATAAAAATTAAGTGATTTGATAGCACACAATAAGACTCAATTGTAGCAAGAAGTTAAAATAAAGGAATTGGATGAGAATTTCTTTGGATATGTTTGGAAATAAAAATTCTAAATGAATGAGTGCTTTGCATACAAAAAATATTGTTAACCTTTATTTTTGTCTGACATTATGTGGATATGTGCTAGATTCATGAACATGTATTTGAAAGGTAAAAAAAATAGATTCTAGTTATAGTTGGATTTTTCAAAGGAATTGGAGTCCCTTGAGAGAGGTCATGGATGTGTTCAGCTGCGAGGCAACATGCTTGGCACAACAAGGTAAGATAATTGGTATATTGTTATATTTATTTATACAATCACAATTATATGTTTATGGAAGTATGATATAGGGGATTGCATAGAAAAAGATACTACCATGAAATCTTGGAGAAGGCTCGAGTTGAGATTTCCCTTGGAATCATTGAGGACCCATGGGGATTGATTCATGGTGTTTATCGCTAGTTTTGTGATTTTGGTATTTTGTGATTTGTTTGCATTTGAATTTTGGTTTTGATTGCATATAGTGCATGGCCATGTCACTTTGTTTATGGTGTCATATTTCTATTTCTTTTTCATGGTTTACTTCTTGTTTTATTTTTATTTTTCCTTTTACGTTTTGAGAGTCTTTGGAATTGGTTTGGAAAAGAGGAAATTTAATGGAGCTCAGGAAGAGATGAATGAAACACAATAGGTAATGTAAAACTAAGATGAAGCAAGGTGCATGTATAAGCGCAGCTGTAGGTAAGAATATGACAATTAGTTGGATTGGTTTGGTCCATTGGTATAAATTGACAGTGGCAGGATAGTCATGAGAAAGTTAACATTAAAGGTAAATTAATTGGATCTGAGATATCAGATTCCTTGGCAAGCATTGGGAAAACCAAAAAGAAAAAACAGTTTCGGAGTACTAATAAAGAAGGAGAAAACATTTCTTGTGCTTGCTGAAAGCCCTAGTTTGTGGGCCAAATTTGAAAGGAGAAAATATTCAGGTGTCTTATCAGCATAAGGAGAATACTAGGAGACATCTATCGCAATTCATGTAAAAAAGTGTCAAGTTCTTTACACTTGAACAGGTCCTTGAACTACTTTGAAATTTCACTCATGTGAAAGTTGAATTCTCAAAAGGAAATATCAGTCCACCAGTGAAAATGGGAATCCCTAGCCAGAGGGTTGGATACCTATGCAAATTTTGCATGAAAACATATTTGCAAGCAGATCAATATTGGAATCATCATATATTCGTGCATATAGTTAGCATAAGAAGAAGTATTGAAATGAAACTCTTCCGGTTCGAGGAAGTTGTGACATTTTGGAAAAAATATTGATGATAGTATCCTTTATAAATTCTAATGATGGGACTTGTTCTCAATCAAAGTTGTGAACAAGTCAGGACGATTGATAGTATGTGTAATATTCCCGAATTGGGATTGTCAACAATACATGTCTGAAAAACGCATTTTTCAGAAATTTATGCTACAACAGTTAAAATCAGCCCTTGGATTCCTTAGATCTGACAATCTAAGTTCTCAATCCAAGAGGAGATCAGAAACAAATACACTAGGTGAGGTAAACAGATCTCCCACACCTAGTATGGCTGAAAATGCCCAATAATGGGACTGCAGCAATACAAAACAATACTGCTCAAAAAATAACACAGTTCAGTGGAGTATGAGCAAGAGGCCAATATGGAGGTTCAAAAATCACTTATACATTAGCAAATCGGATTTTACAATGTGGCCCATACAATGTACAAGAGAAAAATAGAAGACTTATATGAATAAATCCCTCAAAAGGAGGTGTTGCAACACATGTGTTGACTGGAAAAGGCTTGATAGCATTATTTTAAGGAGTTGTAGCAGCTATATATTACACTTCAGATCTAGAGTATATATGTGTACAAAATATTAGATCTATATCAGATCTATACACTAGAAGAGCTCCTCTACAAATTCCCCTTGGGGGTTTGAGAAAAAAATGAAATACAAAGAGTAGATCTGAGATCTAAAGTTGTAGATCTGCAGTAATATTCAGAAATTTCTGAAGTAAATACGATAATTAGCAGATCAGATCTGAATAGAACATGGATTAGATATGTAATCTATGGATCACCACAGTGAAGGGCAGAACCCAACACTAGAGATCTCTCCTCCAAAAGTGTGTCAAAACACCCTACAACTATACACTTGCAAATAACGCAGTCCTAGAAGGGAAACTGCGTTGTAGGCTCTAGTACTCATTTGGCCTAATGCCAAGATCTGAAAATGCAGCTCCAAAGGTATAATACTCTCTTGTCAAGGGGATAGAAGGCTTTCCCACTGAAAAGAGGCACTAGATTGGCCTAGATATGAGTAGATCTAGCCTCCACTTGCTGCAACTTACAAGGACAACCAAACCCTCAACAAGATCTGCATTGTAGTTGGAAGATGATCTTGGCCAAATTCTTGATAGTGGATAAGGTCAGCAAGACTCCTCCAAGATCTACTCAATGGAAGAGGTGGGATTCTCGATCAGGAACACCCTAGTTATAAAAAACACTATTATCAGCTAAACAGGAAGAGAATGATATTTTTCTAAACAGACAATATATTCAAAAATATACATAATCAACAACCTTCTTCTGTTGTCCTCCTCTTTATTTTATAAGATGAAAGTCCTGCCAAACCCTAAATCATCTCAATGATTTAGCTCCTTTCACATGTGTAGGCTCCAACTAAAATTGCGCTGTGCATCTAGGAGATTCACTATATCTAGACATCATTGTTGATTTGGTCCTGGTTGACTTGGTCAAATGATCCAGCCTCTTTCACACCTAAGTGTGCTTATGTAAATAGCCCATATTTAGCTTTGTTCACATGTGGCATTGATTTATTTTGTTGTTTAGGAGTTTTATTGATCCCCCTTTACAATTTTATTCATGAAACAGAAAAATGAAACAAAATTGTATATTCCCATTAGCTTGGGCTAATTGGGAATATTAAAGTATGATGCAATTTGTATCTCTATGTCAATCTACCGAGGTAGTATGGTGCCACTGTTTGATCTAACTCTTGTTTCTCACCTCAAGTTTTATCTACCTACAATGGCACCTTACTCAGCGATAACATAAGGATCGGGGATTTATGCATGCATGAATAAGATCAGTCCTTCTTATAATTATTTTTCAACCCAAGGTCAAGTGTTGGAACTTGAGATATGATGTCACTTGTAACATACCCCCATGTGTAATTGTGATTTTTTTGTTCCTGTTTATGTTTGGATGATCCACTATTCCTTGAATGGCTTATTTTTTACCATTCTTATATTATTTTTCCAACACCCTTTTGATGAGGTTGGGCCCAACACCATTGTTCTATTAGATATGTTCTATAGGTTTGAAACCCGTCGGTTGAATTTACAAGACTGGAAGTCTATGCTTGAAATTCCTCCAAGGGAGTCAACACAAGAGGATTTTAAAGAGGGAAATGAAACCTACAACTATCATTTCATACTGCTACCTCTAAATAATTCCTATTTTTTGCCTCAAAGGGAGGCCTCTATATGTTGCTATACCTGCACTCAGTTAATACATGGTGCATGTAGGAAGGGTCATCAAGTGTATAACCAATTATAAACCATTAAATAGGGTGATTACTCTTATAGTACATATAAGAGAGGTATTATGATAGAACAAAGCCAATAACATGAAAATATCAATCTCGTATCCGAGTGTACACATAATTGAAATTCCTATTATGATCTACCTTTTCCTTATGAAATAAACATCAAAAGCACCATGGAAATGCCAAGTCACAAAGGAATTAACCTGTCCAAGAATCTTACCATATCTCGAATGGAATGTCTTTGTACTAGTTCTTAGCATGGTTACACACTCAAGTGATGGAAATATCTCATATAAAGACCAACTATATATGAAAATCACACACATTATTCCAATTAGTCTTATGCAACCATTACAGTATAAAAGACTCCATGACTCAACTATATTTTGCAAAATTTTAAAGGAAAAACGCACAACTATTTTCAATTGGTTAACACAAACACCAAAGTTGGATAAGTCCACTAGTTTGGGGGTCAATGGGCAATAAGTTGGTGATGGTAATAGTGTTGAGCCACTAGATGTGAAGTTTAGCGATGGCCATTTCCTTGTTACTATAGCAATATATAATTCCCAGTAATTAAAACATGGCTCCATTTCCTTGCCACTGTAGCAAGACACACTGCCCAATAATTAAAACACAACCCCATTTCTTTGTTGTTGTAGCAAGAAAAACTGCCCAATAATTAAAACACGACTCCATTTGCTTTCTGTTATAGCAAGAAAAACTTCCCAATAATAAAACATGACAAAAAATATTTGATAATATCACCTTGTACCCTTTACTAAGGTAAATAACAATATCAGGTATATCCATAAAGGATACCTCTGGAAGTAATACGTGTCTATTATTTATAATATTATGTCCATTAAAAAATACACCGTGTTTAATGTTAAATTTAGACTAATACTTGACATCATGTGCAAGCATGAATACACCATGGCAACACCTTGACATCATGCCCAATTGGGATAGCCTATTCTCATTTATTATCAGTTTGTATTAATGCTTCTAACAACGTAATGCATAGCAATATCACACGATGGATACATAATTAGGAAGATACAAGTATTTCATATTGTCTTAGGTTTCTTTTATTGTCTATGAGGGAAGTGTAATGAGCATCACTTCTCGACTGTATACATATGTAATAGAAAATTGGCAGTTGTATAGTTATTAGATAAGTCATATAAAAATGAATGCTTTGAATAGTATTAATTTCTACCAAGCTTATACAATGAACTAACACAGAAAAATTTATCAGAGGCCACCATTAATTAATGCTACATCAAGAATAGAGCTAAAGCGAGCTACAATTAATATAACTAATATTGTGCATAAATAATATCACTCTAGATGTGCATAAATCCTGGGATTTATCTACATGTAATAGAAACCATTAGAGGCACTTTCAAGAACATCAATTATCTCTTTTATAGCCTTCCATTGTTCCTCATACTAGCACTCAATGCAACAAGGGAATTATTCACCCAAATATAAACGTGAAGTAATAGACTACAATGTTATGTAGCTGTTATGCAAAAAGCACTTAAAGCACAAGACCATATTTATAACCTTAATTTCTAAGTGTGAAATGGGATATAATTAATTCATGTTAATATACTAAGGATTTGTATCTACAATTAATATAACTGAAAAATTTTAGGTTCTATTAGTATTGGTAGATAGGCCAAATAGTGGATTCGAAATTTCTCGAAATCAATTCCTTAACATCCTAGTATAACAATAGGTTAATACCTAGCTCCACATCACCTTTCACTTCCACTCCATGTCAGTGCCACGTTAGTGTAATTGTTTCACCATGTCATCACCACATCACCATTGAACCATGTCATGATGATGCACCATCTACCACATAGTTCTGCCACATCATTCTACTTCAGTTCCACAACATCATGAACAAAATAACAATGACATGTTATCTTCCATGTGGGTGTTCCACATACCAATGAATACATTATTGTTCTTCACTACAAACTACAAGTTTGGGCTAAGGAAACTGTTCTCAAATTTGGGCTAAGGCAACAATTCTCAAGGTTTGAGCTCTTTTAGGTTCTGAAGGAAGGTCAAGTCCACAAATAAGTTACTAATCCAACCCTCCAACAATGTTTTTTCATTGGTCTGGGGTCTTCTCTGTTGAAAAGTGTAACGAGGTCGGTCTTCATGTTGACTATGTAATTGTGTATTTATGTAAAGGAGAAGACAAATATAATAAAATGTATTTTGTTTTACTTGCTTCACGGGTTTCATGAGCAAGATTTACTATGTAGATATCCTTCTTCTTGATGTCATTAGGATTTATAAGAGTCATTGTCATGTTAATAGAGTCATGCTACACTTGAAAGAAGACCTCCAAAAGCCAAGACATGGCCATCCTAAAAGTTGGCCTCATTAAATATATATTTGACATGTCGGCTTACATAAATAGGACGCATACATTCAAGAATTCATGTCAGCTTGTTTATGGAAGCTTAACCACTATAAATAGAAACCTCAGCTCATTCTACAAACAGATATTTTTGGACTTCTTCTCTGAGATTTTTGGTGACCTGTCCCTGAGGTTTTTCGGTGACAAGACAGAATTAGTAGGCCTTGAACCATAGGAGGGCACCTACAGGTAGACACAAAAACCTTCACCATAAATAGCATAACATGCTCCCATTTCCTTGCTTAGAAAAATGAGAAAACAAGAGCACATGGCAATGTGTTTTTTTGTAAAAATGTGGAAGAATTACGTGAAAAAGTTGACATAATTATATTTCATGGATTTTCCACATTGAGACTTGTTCATGAGAAGGAAATATGCAGGCATTGTTGGCTCAATAATGTCCATGTGCGCTTATATTTTGAAAAACACATTTGAGATTCATCTTTGACGGCTCAACGTTGTGTCTTTGTGTGAGCCAACACACATACACACATAGAGAGATTACACACACAAACATAAACGTAATTATTTTAAATATTGATGTAATTCAAATAGAAAATATGCAACACTATGGACCTATAACCAATACCAACTTTTTAATGTTATAAAATGTATCCTAACTCGAAAAAAAATAACAATGATTTTGTTTCATGCAGTGAATTATTGGCATAAAATGAATCGATAGAGCGACTTTAGATACCTTGCGTAGAATAAATAGTTAGTGATGATAGATTGATGTTTGTAGGAAAAATCCAGGCCAATTTTCCATCATAAAGCCATCCTTATTTTTGGGGTTAGTCCCCTAGCCTTCATTGTCAACCCCCCTAGTTGGGGGTGACAAGTGTCCTATCCATCATTCTATTGGTCGGTGGCTTATCCCCTTCTAGGATGATGAGAATGAGGAGATAATATAAGATGCAATAAGATAATTTTATTAGTGTCTAAGTGACCACAAAACTAGGTCAACCTAGCTAAAATTGAGATTGTGATCTTTAAGAAAATTTATCATCATCTGAATGAGGAGGAGGTTATCTGTAGATCTCATTGTGTTCACTTAGTATGATAAAACTTGTGTTGGGTGAACCCTTTAACCTTGTAAGACTGGGCTGAGTGGGGAGATTTGAATCCTGGGTGGAAATCATTTTACATACATGGAGTAACCCCTAGAAAAAACTCAAGGAATCAATGTAATTTGTTAGATCTAGGTCCAAATTTCTAACCTGCACCTGGACCTACAAATGAAGGTTGGAAACTTGACACATATTATTACACCACCATACCAAGTAAATTTACTGCAATTTTAAGCATTTTTAAATAATCTTGTATTTCATCTTTATTTTTTTTCCATATGAGATATAAGATTTCAACTCCAAATAATTGGCATGTTTTTTGGAACTAAATGACCCAAGGGAGTTTATGACCTAACAGACTAGACTTCCAGAAAATGGTGGTAAGGTGCAATTGGCTACAAATACTCTAGGTCCACTACTAGGCTAATATAGCAGATATACAATTACCAGAACAAGGGCGCTCATTCTACTACAAAAGGGGTCATTGGGCTGGGGAACCCACATATATTAAATTTATGTTGCTGGCCAAGAGGAAGTCCTTCCAAAATAAATGAGGAGGTGAAGAATGGCTATTTTGACTCGATATAGGGCTCCTAGATTTTTTCAACATGATACAACCAATGCTTCTTATAGGGAAATTTCAGGCTCCATTGAGCTGAATATACAAAACACGCTTTAGGCTTAGCCAACAATATACATTCACTAGCTGTCACTTCCTAAAAACTTTGGTGCAGTGCCCTCTCCAATCTCACGAGTTTCCACTAAGTTTCAGTGCCTTGCAGACCAATCTTGAGCAATATATTTTCTAGAATAAGGCTATTTATGTGCTCTATAATTGACTTTTCAGTAAATGCCAAATTAAATGCCTTCAATTCATACCATCTATTTCTAGACTTGGGTTTTCAAATAAAAAAGATCAATGATTGTGGTGATATCTTGCTTAGTTAAGTTCTTGGCTGAGAATTAGGTAGTAGGTCACTTTCTCGAAAGTAGTGACCTACTTATGTTAATAACACAGTTGTTGTACTTGTCACTAAGGATTTTTACTTTTAAACATGAACCTATCTAGGAAGATGCAAAAAAAAGAAGGTAAAAGAACACCTCTGAATTTAAAATTGTATGAAATGTTTATTTATAAGTTGAATTTTAAGTCATATGGAAAGCTACAGTTATGTGCTTTGTCACAGGGCTTGTTGAATGTCCCTAAAATTATGATTTCCCCCCAATTCTTAAAAATCTTCTATGCATGTGATAAAAACCACTGACTCTCTCAATCATACAGGTCAAAAACTTTTTGCTAAACCTCTTATGAAGTATCTATTTTGTTTCCAGTTTTATGAAAATGTTGAAAACCCCACATTCCTTGGAAAATAACATTTTCAACAACTATTCTAATTTGTTAGGTGGCTTTATTTCATTCACAATCTATTGTTTGTTCAGATTATTTGGCACCATTTTTAAGCAATATATCCATAGTCTGGTCATTTTTGGCATCTAAATAAGTGTTAAGATATTTTAAACTCTATGTTAGTTGAAACTTTCTTGTGAAATTTGAAACAATTTGGCATGACTAGTGTAACTTTTTTGTTTCACCCATCTATTCCGCTCCACAAGGGCAGGAATTAAAGAAGAAATTAGCAAGAATATGATAAGCAGGTATATAGGAAGAATGATAAATATCTCCCCTTAGATAAATGTTATGTGCAGAAAGAGAGAGGAGAGCCTTATGCCAACAAAATTATCAATCAACATAAATTGTGAATTTGAAAAAACCCTGAAGCTGAGTTTATCATCCTCACTTCGAATATCCATTTAAGATTTTTGGTATGCCCTAATAGAGTTACAAAATTATTTCTAGATAGCTTAAATTATTGAAGGCCTTGAAGTGCGAGCCCCAAAGATAATTCTTACATATTCAGTGACAAGTTTCCATTGTTCTTCTTTCTGCACAAATATCCTCGGATGAAATGGCAGCATTATAACTAGAAGTCAAATAAATATAATTCTCTTGAGTAGCCTTTTGATGCACATACCATAAGGTATTTAGAAAAGAGATAAATCTTCATTATGTCTGATAATGTGAGCACACTGTATTTGGACTCTGGAGAAATGATCTTGACTTATGTTCCAATATTTTTCAATAAATGTCATTTAGACGTGAAAATTCTCGATAATCCTCTTTTCTGTTTTAAACAACATATCTAACAAAGACAGAAAGGATGGAAGGACTTATAACTGGGTCTAATGATTCTAGTGATACCATGTAATTCAAGGTATTCAAAATCGTGTGTATAAGCATATAAAGCCTTGGAACATGATTCCATTCCCAAAAAATTGACACACACATCCAATGCTCGAGAGCATAAATCTCAACAACTTCTCTGATACATAAGATCCCCTTGTTATTATATCTTTCCACTTTTAGGAAAGTAGTTTCTTTGCACTTTGCAATACAACATCCCTCACCCCATCAATTATTTTAGAGTGTTTGAATGCCAGACTTGGACTAATAAATCCTTAAAGTACTACATCTCCTTGATGAAGGAAAGGTGATTGAAAGTTGTTTATCAAGTGGTACAATAATTTGGGTGTTATTCATGAACAAGAATTTTTACTGTATCCAATTACATCAGTGAGATGATCAGTTTTACAATTGCTTCAGCTAGTGTATGAGCTCAAAATTCCACCACTTGGCCCTAGAAACAGGTGGCTTGCATGAAAGTGTCATAATCATACCGGTTATGCAAGAATATCCATTTGTTCCAAATTGTTGTTGTCTTTTACAAGACATTATAATGCATAAAATCACAAAGCCACATATGGAGAAATAGGATATAGAAACTCATCTGGGTTCAACATACTCTTCCATCTTGGTAAAATTGACATAAACATTCCTCAGAATCTATTATACTAGTGTTAAAATTTTCCCCTACTCTCAAGAATGGTTGATTCTTGTTGAGTTAGCTCTGGGACAAGTACTCCCTAGATACTCCCCTGGTGCAATTCCCCACTTGCCCTACTTGGGAGTCTTGGCCTCAAACATGGGACTGGGGAGTCCATCCCAAAGACAATGAAAAAAAATATTGACACATGTTTTAATTGAGTCAGGCTTATTTTAGAGGGACCTTTTGGAGGGAAATGAAGTGTTTGAGGTTAGAAGTCTTGATAAATAAATTTATCCCTCATTCTTTCTCTAGTGTTCCACTATCTAAAATGGAATCACCAAATATTCCTGCATTACAATTATTTCTTCAATCAATCTTGTTGTTCTGGTTGATATGTTGGCGTACTATTATATGCTTTTTATTTTTATTGTTTTCATTATGTCAAATGTTGATATGTTTCTACTATTATGTTCAATGCTACTATTATTACACTGAACTCTATCCTATAAATTGTGAAACCCAAAGAATAACACGTTGGAATGATTTTTGATATGATTTATACTAGATATGATATACATAGAGTCACATGATTGGTTGGATTTAACACATTATAATGGCCTTGGAAGTGGCTTTGTAACCAATGAATATAATATATTTATATAGACCCTTATTCCCAATAAAGTGACTACCACGAAGAGAATTCATTCAAAATTAGTGAACTTCTACATTCATTATGGTTAAGGAACAACCTAGGATCTAGTTTCTTGTATTGGGAATTCCTGTAAGGTGGAAGGAATAATGCATCCCATAGCTCAGACCTCTAATTGATAGGCATTCCTGGTGTGTGTCCATAATTAACGGATTTATATTACTAAAATATGGGTATACATGGCTAACTGGTACATGCCTTAAAAATATCTCTTGGTCCTTAATAAACTGAATGTAAGATCCATATTTAACCCCTCACTATAGAGATAAATATACACACATATACTGGTGTGGTTATTCACATATCTAAAATGTAGTTGACACGCTCCTTAGCAATGTTTATATATTGTTGAGTGAAATAATGTGCGAATTACATATACAACTATATTTAGGTCTAGAATAAAGTGCATTTCATTTGTCATAGTGCACACATGTCATCCTGAAATAGAGGATTTCTATGTAAAGTTGAGAGCATTGTCTTCACTAAGGGTAGTGTTAGGATAAAAGCCATGTACAAACTTGTTCCTGCATGAAGAACATGCTCTTGACCACCACATTGAAATGTTGGCCATTTCTTTTGGATGTGTCTCTAACCATCCAGAATCATCCTCCTTTGATTAATGACATAACGCTAACAAGTTTATCTCTAACATGGTAGTCATGAGATTTTAGTCAAGCACAATGGCCATTTTCAACATTTAAGGAATTTTTTTTTGTGGTGATTGTTGGTGAACTATCATATAAACAAGATATGGGTTTTATTAGCCTTTTGTTGTCTATAAGGTAGGTGAAAAGGATCTATTTCAATTCTTGGATATGAAAAAGAAGCTAATAAACACAAAAAAACTTATTAAGTATTGGAGTTCCTAGTATTTTTACTTTCTTGACTTAAGTATTGATGTATTGGTTGATGTTTACTGACTTATTTAATCCTTGAATCAACATAGAGATTTATCACCCTTTGCTGATTATATCTCCTCTAAATTTCACCAACATTTTTAACTGATCACATCCCAAACCCTAAGTAGTTCTTAACAGCTTCTATGATCCGTTAATATCCATCAAACCTTTCATCTGCAAGACAAACATAGAGAAAAGGATCAGGTTTTGATCTAAATCATGACCATGTGCAACAAATGGTAACAAAATATCAATGGCACAAATTTCAAATAAATCCTGAAGAGAACCACAACATTCTAACTCTAGACAATGATACAGGACCTCCCCAAGATTCACTTGGTTTTCTAAGTTCACTACTTCTTGCAGAAGTAATCAACTAACTATCCACATAGAAAAGACAAGAGGTACAAAGTACCTCAGCTTTGTTAATGTAATAACTACCATTAAAGGTGGTTCCCACATTGATTTAGTAGTGAACCAGATAACAACCCATGTGATGAACATTGTAAATAAGAAGAACAAGACAGTTGCGATGAAAGAAAACATGATAAAGAATCATTTATGGAGCTTTGTCAATTCTTTGACTGACAATCCTGCATTTGAATCCCAAACCAAGGAGACACTGACAAATCGTCAGTACGACTTTGGTTCAAAGTGTGAACTCTCTCAAGATTTTTTGAAGAAAGTTGATAAATGTGGAGTTGTTGAGAACATATTATCATGGGCAGAATTCAACTTCATACACTCTTTGACATCTCTACTCAAGATTCCTTGATTTCTTATTGAATTCATTACTCCTATTTTCAAGGAAACCCATAAAAATGGACGGGTATTGTCTTTTATACCATGCTTGAGTATGAATCATGGAGAGAATATCTGGGTGGACTAGCATCAGGATGGACCATAAAGTACTATAAAGGTCTTGGTATAAGTACTTCTAAAGAGGGGAAAAAATATTTCAAAAATTTGGACAAACATAAAAACCACTTCATGTGGATAAATGAGGAAGATGGAGATGCAATTGAATTGGCCTTCAACAAGAAGAAAATAGAGGCCGAAAAGAATTGGCTAAGACATTTTGAGTTGGGAACATATTTGGACTAGACTGACATGCCTATCAAGTACATCAACTTTGTAAACAAGGAAGTGATCGTATTTTCCATGGCTGATTTGCAAAGATCCATCCCATCCATGGTTGATGGTTTGAAACTAGGGAAAAGGAAAATATTGTTTTTCTCTTTCAAGATAAATTTTGTTACACAAGAAAAGGTTGCTCAATTCTCAGGTTACGTCTCAGAGCATTCTGCTTACCATCACGATGAGCATAGTCTTGCGAGCAAAATTATTGGAATGGCACAAGATTTTGTTGGAAGTAAAAACATTAACCTCCTTACTCCACTTGGGAAATTTGGTACAAGAGCCCAGGGTGGAAATGATCATGCAAGCACTCGATATATTTTCACATGCATTTCACCAATATCATGCTTTGTGTTCCCGAAATATGATGATGTACTCTTGGGCTACTTGAGTGAAGATGGCCAAAAATTTTGAGTAAACGTGGTATGTGCCAAATATTCTAATGGTTGTTGTAACTGGGATGTGAGGGAATTTGGAATTGGTTGGAGTTGCTTTATACCTAACTACACCCCAAGGGAATGCGATAAGATGGATATGATACAATGGTGGTTATATCACCATAACTATACCAAGTAAGTATAAAAGTAGTATAAAAACAAAAAATGTTTCAATGTTTAAAAGCATGTTCAAACTTACAATCAAATAGAGGAAAAAACAAATACAAAAAACCATATAATAATCATGAACAAAATTCATCTTGAATTATGAACTGTAAAATAACTTAAAAAATTTGACACTACGAACCTTCTCAAGCGCACAAGAAAAAAGATCCTGGACATGGCCCTGGTTGACAAGTTGTATTGCTCATGATGCAAGAGGATTTGTACTTGTGCTTCCAAGTCATTCAAATTCCATAATTATCTTTACAATAAATACAAGTAATTGATGTAGTATTTTTTACTCTAAGATGCATTCTTATGATAATGTTAGAACATATCTTGACAATGTCAAAAAATACCTGAATAAGATCCTCTTTGTTTCAAGAACAATTTATTCAAGTCACTTGAACTTGGAACAAGCCTCCCACAATCTGAAAGAGTAGAAACTAAGTCAAAAATGACTTTTTTGTTGCTACGTTGGATCGAGGGAGGTTTGGTCCAAGATTAAATTTCTCCAATAATTTATTCTCTACTAAACATGGCCAACCACATGAATGTGGAAGCTCTTATGGCCCCTCCCCCCCCACATCACTCTCAATTCCCCAATACCTAATCTATATTTCATTTTTTACTTTCATGAGCAGAAAAAAAATATTCAATAACTAATAAAAAATAAATGCAACAAAAATCACGCAAGAAAACATTGAAAGTGCTTGGCATGAAAATAGTATGATAAATGAATTTTTATATAATGCAAAAAAGGTTCCAAGAATGGTAACATTTGTCTTACAATAATACAATGTTTTACATTATCGAATTTTATTTTTCTTATTCTGACTTCTAAAGCTCCTAACTACATCATTAGCATCATTGTTCTCTACTTATGTTTCATGCCTTTCCCACATAGCTGACCTAGTTGCGTACTCACGATGTTTGGTCTCATGCAATGACAGGGCATCGCCTACAAAAACAAATGATATTAAATTTTAATTGTCAGCTTTTAAATATCATTGAACTAGTTTGGTAATATTAATAAAAAATAATTTCAATGAGATTATTTACCTAGTGCACCAGTTGTCACCGTTGGAACCGTTGCCCTGTGTTCCTCTCTAGTGGTAGAATGCTCAAGTGCAACATTGTCTGTCATTTAAACAAAATTTTTTATAAGGAAATTACCCTCAAGGTATACTTAGAAGAAATTGTAAGTGGAAATTAATTACCATCGTGGCCTTCACTAATAGTAGCATTGTTGGCCTGGTCCCAACTGGAATGATCAGGTTGCACGTGAGGAACATGTACTTCTCCCAATATTTCACTCTCAACGCACTGCTTTACAACTAGGTTATTTGGCTCGTTGAAAGTGTTTCTCGCTTGATTTAAACAAAGTTGTTACACATTAAATTTATGGACAAAAAAAAACATATTGAAAGGTTAACGTTTTACCTTATTAGGCATTTTGGATCTTGGGACCTGACCAAAGCTTCTACAAAGTTCAACTACAGAAAGTGATCTCTCTGTCTTCCTCTATGGTTTCCCTTCCAAAGTCATTACCCTACATTACAAATGATTGTGTAATTTTAATGTTATTTGATGGGATTACAAAAATTATTGGAAGGCGATAAAATTAATTATGAGATGTTTAGATAATTACAATTCTTGTGGCTAATTTCAAGTAGCCGCCCTGGCCTAGCTTGTGATGTCTTTTTTTTCAATCCTAGCTTTGATTTCCTTTGAAGTGTCAGGAAACTTATCATCAAAAGCTTGAAGTCAGTTATGAAGCACACTTTTATTTTAGACATTGAGAAAATTAAAGCTATTGAATTAAAGTTGTAATTTACCTTGTGGGTCCAGTTAGCATTTTTCCTTCTTTCTTGGCCTTTTTATCTTTTCTGTCATCGATGAGGGCTCTCCACTCCCTCTCTAGAGTTGTGGGAGGAAGCTCGTACCTAGAGTTGATTTACAAGTGTGTCCTATAGGTGTCCCCAGTCTATTTCAGATATTTTCCAACTGCCCGGGCGACTGCTATTCTATCAAATGTACCCACCCCGAAAAGGCCTTGTAGATAATATAGAAGTTATTTTTTTAGGTTGGAATTCTGGGAATTCCACCTTGTGCGTATGGTTGGGCCAAAAATTACCAACGGCTTTCTCTCCAAGGCCCTGTAGAAATCATTGTTTCCTACATAGAAAAAATATATTATCATTAATTTAAAAATAATAATCATGATAAAATATGTTTTATATAGAGTACATGAAATAGTTAAAATACTAAAAATTCCCTAGGAGTTGTACTTTATTTATAGGAACACCTTCATTGTTCACAAAAAACGTGCCTGGAATGGTCCCTGTGGAGGTGACACGTGTAGCTCCAGGAAATGCAATAATAAAGTTGGCCATACTAGCCTTATCACTGCCAACACGTTCAGTGGTTGGATGTGTGTCTTCATGGGCAGGGTGTGTTTCTTGGCTGCCACCTAAAGGCGTAGAAGGTGTACAAGAGGGTTCCTCGGGAATCTCTTGCCTTTGTGTCCCACTACCACCAACACCAGGGACATCAGGTGGCATAAAATGCTACATACGAAAGAATTTTTTTGTTAGTTTAGTTAATGTAAAAATTAAAAATCAACCTATCACAATTGATCTCACGTAGAAAAATAAAAATATCATTTTGATTTTTTTATTACCTAATATGTTTCTAGGCGGGTCATAAGTTCTCCTATCCTTTTCCTAATTCAGGTGTTTGAGGCACAATGTCTACCAAACGCTCAAGTTCATTGGTTGCTTTTAGTTCCTTTTTTCACAGCAACACCAATGGACACGGGGATGAAGACAACTCTTCCTCATTGAGGGAATAATCAGGCGCACCATGGCCAGGCATCTGCATATTTGAACAAAATTAACATTATTTCAATTATGTAAAGAGCTAAAATACCTGAAGATAGAGCAAGGCTGACACTTTACATGTTCTTCGGCTGGCCCCTTTTTGTGTTCATCCTGGCACATTATAAAATAATAAGAAGCATGAAATATATAAAAAGAAATTGTTAAAGATAAAGAAATTAATATGAAACTGAAATTTTTATTTGTTTACCTATCCTGGGGTTGTTCCTTTATTGCCACAATCAGTCTACCACATTGCAATAAAATTAGAAATGTGAAAACTTGAAAACGATATATAACTTGAAAACACAAAATGAAAACTGAAATAATTTCTAAATTTACCTTTCTAATACATAAACTTTGTGCATTAAAGAGTACAAATTTACCATAAAATGACATTTGAGTTTAAAGAGAGTAAACTAAAAATCAGAAATATTAAGACAGTGTCTTCTCTATGTTTTCAGATCAACATGCAACACAACAAGTTAGAGGTGCATTTATAAGGAATGGGTGTGAGCCAAACATTGTGACTTACAATTCTATGATCATTGGTCTTTGTTTTGTTGGTAGACTAGAAGAGGCCCTAGAGTGGTCGAGTATAATTAAAAGTAAGGGCTGTAAGCCAAATATTTATACTTACACCTTTCTAGTAGACAATTTCTGCAAAGTAGGTAGATTAGATGAGGCTAAAGAGATTTTCAGTGAAGCTTTAATGAGCTGAATAAAGCTAATTGTAGTGACCTATAATGAATTGGTCAATGGATATTGCAAGGGAGGGAAATTGGATGAATATTTCCTTATCCTTGAAGAAATGAATGAGAATGACTCCATGCCTGACATAATTACATACAATACCATAATATATGGGCTAATAAAAGAGAACAATATCTTAGAGGCTGTGAAGTTGCATGATCAAATGGAAGACAAGGGTTATGAAATATATATGAAGACAACACTTTCTTATCTGTGGTGCCATTACCATATCCTTATAATGAGTGGTCACATTACTTGTGGGACGATTAACTTTCCCAGTCAGTAGTCGGCTCAAGGTGATCTTGGGTTGTGTGTTTTTAAAACTATGGTTACACCTGGGCCTCCAAAATTTGATTACATAATAATATATCACTTTTCTATATGATTAAAATCCATTGGGGCCTTGTCTAGTGAGTGCCAATTGTTCTAATTGTAGTTAGCATGCATACACAATCATATGCACATTATTTTTCTAATTGTAGTTTGTATGTAGTATAAACTTCTTGATTATTAATATCATCGAGGTATTTCTAGGATAAAGTTCTTGTATTCTAATCCAAAAGTAGTTAGTGGATTCATCTAAAAAAATTTCTGTGCAGATGTATGTAGTATAAACTTCTTGATTCCAGAGGTAGAATTTATTCTTGATATAGGACGTCATGTTTTGTCTATTCATGGCAATTTAGAGTAAAAAATTAAAGCTAACAATGTCATTGCTGAAACTACAAATAACATTAAAAGAAGTTGATGAAAGTAGGAATTCTTGTCCCATGTGATTCTATGATATTGAAGACTACTACAGAATCAAAGGATGTGGGCATGCCTTCTGTAGATCATGCCCAGTTGAGCAGCGTAACTCAGCCATGCGTCATCATGAGGGGTTTCCTCTTGTTTGTGCTCGTTAATATTTCAACCATTTTTTCTTAGTTGTTGATCTAAAATCCTTGGTCTCCAATGAGTCACTAGATTAATTATTTAGAGCTTCTCTCAAGGAATTTGTGGCTTCGAGCAAAGGTACCTAGAGATTTTGCACCACCCCATATTTCCCATCAATATATGAGGTGTCAACTTCTGGTAGAATATTCATTTGTGGAAATTGTTTAGTGGAGCTGCGTACAACCTGTCATCTAGAGTATCATCCATACCTATCATGTGAAGAATATATAGAATTCAAGAAAGATCCTGATGCCTCTCTCAAAGAGTGGTGCAAAGGCAAAGAGGATGTTAAAATGTGTCCTGGTTGTGGGTTCACAATTGAGAAACCTAAAGGTTGCAATCACATTAGTTGTAAGTGTTAAACATATTTTATGGTATGTGCAGATTCCTTTGAAAGGAGTGAAAGTTGTTATATTCATTTGTGTGTTGTACATGGTGGTTACGTAGATGGTGGTTAGTAATTTGCATACACTCTTACTTTTTCTTCATTCTATGTTGAGCTGATGATGTTTATGTTTGTTATGAGTTGTTATAGTTATTTCAGTGCATGCGTTTTGTTCATCCACACAACCTAAGGTTAGGTTAGTTGTGGTAGGTTAAAATGAGGTGAAGTGACATCAAAGGATAAGAAACTTCTAGTGCCGGAAGGGAGAAGGGGGTGCTTAAAACATATGGAATTCTATAGAAAACTCAACCTTGATTGATATGGGTTGTTGAGTAAGATGGGGAAAAGAAGACATTTTAAGTACATTATAAAGTAGAGCTTTCTTAATTACAGGGGGTAAACTCATTATTATTTAAGAGCACACTATAATTATTCAATCGAACGACCTTTGCCACAAAACTTATGTCCCCAAATCTGCGTTGATTTGAATCTCAGATGATTTTCTTGATTTGGATGACAACCTGTGAAATATTTCCCAACTTTTGATGATTTCCTTGATTTGGAAGACAACATGTGAAACATTTCCCATCTTTTGGGAATAGCTTGCAGGCCAAAAATATAAACATCAAAGGTAGCATAAATAGAAAAGAAGGGGTATGCCATGGGAATCTTGTCAATAGTTACCTAATAGAGAAATATACCTATAAATATTATGTTACGCTTAAAGTGGCAAGGAAAAACATGAAATTCTAAATTCTAATAGAATCTTCTAAGGTTTCTTGAGACGATGGTCATATATCCTCTAGAGTTTCCCTTACATGAATCATTAAATTATGAATGTGGTGCTCAGCATGACAGTTTGGTAATTAATCATTATTTGTTCCATAGTTTCCATAGCCTTGGGTATTGCTTGGGAGTACTTGTGTGCAGTGTTTTAAAACTTGGACCAAGTTGACTCAGACTACCATATCAACTTGGCCAATGGATTGGTTCAGAGGGCTAGTACCTACTTGGCCGAGTCGGACTGTTTTGGTACCAAACCACAAGGCATGACTTGGATGGTTTGCTATCAAACTGGCCCAACTCGGTTGAGTCCATACATTATTTTCCAAGTCATTTTTTATGGAATTTGGGCATGTTATGTTATGCATAGGTCATTCTTTGACCTGTATTCTTGCTGATATTTTAGAGCAGATTTTCCTAGATATAAATTTTGCCTTATTTCAGCCTCTTCGCAGCCCCTCCACTGACTTTTTCTTGTTTCTACCAACATGCTGTAAATATGCCCAGAAAACCTGGGGTTTGAGAAGATCTATGTAGTGTGCCTATGGCATGTTTATTCAAAGGGATTTTGGTAGTTTCCTCCTCCACTGTGTTGCTGGTACGGGCATGTCAATTACATGCCACAAATTATGTTGCTGGTTGGAGGTATTATTGCCTGTTATCTTGGGTTTCAGGTTGTGCTTCAACCCATTTGGCACATTTTTCTAGCATAAGTTTGGTTGTTGGTAAGCCTGCTAATTTAGGGTATGTATAGATTTGTGGGTTTATCTAGGATCAAAAATATTGTGTGCAAGCAACGATTCGTCACATGTGTGGTGTTTTGAATGTTCCCACAACAAATTAGTATTTCTTCTCACTGTAATTTTAATGGAGTATCTCTAGGTTTATATTTTGTAGATACTTGAAGGCCCAAGGGTAAATTTTTGAGGGAGGGTATTACCTTTTGTCATTCAAAAATTATATTTTCATAACCCTTTTTAAGGGCCCTTCCCACTTTAGAGGCCATGTAGAGCCTCACTGATTATATATATATATATATATATATATATATATATATATATATATATGAGTATACTTTGCATATTTTGTCTCTAATGGTTTGGAATCATGGTTTTGAATCTTCAAATTTCAAAATATAGTTTTTCATTCAAATTTAAATATTATCTGTATTTTTTTAGCAAACCAAGCAATTGAAATCATATCATTCTGAGTCATTCCAAGTCCTAGTTGACCCTTGACCGATTCTGAGGCCAAGTCCAAGTTTTAAAACATTGCTCACGAGTGTGGCGGCTTGGATAGTACTTGGGACAAAACTCACATTGACCAAGCATTGGGGATTCAATGCTTGTTGTACTTGTGAGTGTTGGCAAGTTCTCCCATGCGCAGTGGAGTATGGTAAGTCTGAATGAATGGAAGTTTTTGATGTTGCTGGCGGTTTTGGGGATAAGAGGGAGTTTTTCACCTTGTATTTTCCTTTGAAACCCCTTTGACTTGAACACAAACTCATTTGTGAGAATTTTTTGAAGGCCATCTGCAAGCATATTTTGGGGTTTTAAGGAAAATTTAAAGTGATTTAACATGCTAGTTGTAATATTTTGGCCTTAAGGAGATTTTTAGCTAGCAAAATATTCAGTCAACTAATAGTTCTTATTTTCTTAAACTTCTTTATCTTATGATATTTTCTTCAAGTGCTTGGGTGTCTTGGGAGTTCCATGGAGCCATATAGAACCAACATTGAACCATTTGAAGGCATTTAGAATGGATTTTTATGGGTATAACTGGAAAAATAGAGGCTACAACCCATGGCTGTGGTGTGTAGTAGCTATCAGTGAGGTCATTAGGCTTGTATTAACACAGAGATCCACATTCAAAACCTTTTGAGTGGTTGTAGATGAGGCCAGGTGCAACTCCTGGTTGGTTTTGATGGAATAGGAATGTCTGTCATAGCATGGCCACTTAGCTCAAAAAATGTTATAAGTTACTATAATCAGAATGTCCGAAAAAAATTAGGATTGAATTTTGATACACAAGATTTCACAGATCTTTTTTCCCTCAAATTCCTATCTTTGAATTTCTAGGTCAGTTTGGTTAAGACTTGAAATTTTCTTCAAAACCATTATAAAAAATCTTAGACACCATTGGAAATTTGGGATAAATTTAGAGGGTTCTTGGGTAATATGTGAATGATACAATAATAATTACTCTGGAGGTATAAACTAGCTTTTATACTACGTGGCTACACTTTCTGACAACAATCTAGTTGTTTGTCCCAATAAGACATCAGAAATCGTGATATAGAGATGAAAAAAAAAAGAGGCATGCAACAAAGATTGGGAGAGGCCTTGGAAATTGAGGTGAGGGAGGTTCCTTAAGGGTTTTAACATTTTTCAGATGATGCAAACATCTCAAGTAATAGAAAAACTAGTCTATGATTTTACTCGTCCACCAGTTGGTGCACAAAGCACCTTAGATTCATGTTGGAAGGCAAAAGAGTAGCAAAAAGGCAGAGATAATTGTAGGTAGATTGTGGTATTTGTTTGATTTTCCTTAATTCCTCTTAAGGGAAACATATTCTATCAGCCTATGATGCAATTGATATTTGTGGTCTAACTTTTAAAGAATCTTAACTATGAGCATTGAGAAGCTTAGCAATCCCTTTCGCAAGCTAAAAACATTAATACCATCTATGTCACATGGTTCACCAAAATTCAAACTTGAGGTTTAAAATTCAACGAACCTAAAGAAAATTCTTAGGTTTGATTAGGTTCTTCAAACCTCATGATTGAACCTCAATTTGAATTCAATTTGAATTTGAACTTGAAGGAAAAATTGGGTTTTTTTTATCGGTTTTCTCATTTTTTATAAATAATAAAGTAAAGTTTTGCTAACCCTATATCCCTTGACTTAGAATCCTTTTTGCACTTTTTTTTTAACTCTTCACTCAACCAACTTGTCTCCATTTCCCATGTCACTAACCCTCTTTCCATTGCTGCTAACCCTTGATCTTGCTAACCTTATTCGACCATGTGATTGCATTATGCCAATTCTAGTCTTAATTCTCTTCTCTGTGGAATTCAACCCTCCATTACCATTTCCAGATGGACCATATACCTGCCAGGTTGATGGTTCACTACCCACAAAGACTTATTTTGTTTTTTATTTTCCACCCTTGTTGTGCCCAACCTCTAGGGGATTTGATATGGCTCACAACTCAAGCTATGGCCTATAGTCTGTGGCACACCCAGAACTCAAGCTATAGCCTGTAGCATGTGCCATGGCCCATGGGGTTTGTATCTAGGACCAGTCACCACTGTAGTCAGACTCTATAGATAATGAAAAATGTATATAGATGAGCCTCTTCGCAAACTTTATTTGAACCTCATCAAAAAAAATTGAATTCAAACTGAACCTAATTATTGTTGAACCCAACCTCATATTTGAACTATTTGACTTAGGATACCACACAGAGGTTGATAAAATTAAGGGGATCTTGGATAGAGAATGAAGGGATCAACACCCTGAATCTATTATTAGAGGTATCAAACCAGAGCTCGATTTTGAGTAAGAATAAACAATTAAAGATGAGAGGGAAGCGTAGTCAGCCATATTCTTAAATGTAAACAAAATCATTTCTACAGAATTTTCAAAGCTAGATCAAACGAAGAAATAGGTCCTATTGTAAGTCTAAACATAGTCCAAAAAGTAACCCGTCTATGTAAAATCAAATAAAGGTCATTACCATTTTATGGGTTGGCAAATTCCCCCCTGAACCAACGTATGTGAAAATGTCTAAATGTAGCTCCCTTCAGTACTTCTGCCCCCACTTCTAGCCTCTATTACTCTGTTGCCTCCATGGGATATGCTTTCATTCCAATTGTTGGATAATTTGGAACTGAAAAATTATTACAAGGCCAGTGCGCGGAAGGTACATTAAGCAGTAAGAATTGCATTTGCATTGTTGGAAAGATTTATCAGTCAGAATTGCATTCGGGCAATATTGCTAGAAAAAAGGAAGTAAGAATTAATGTCAATTGATTAATTATGAATTATTAAACTTAATTAAAAATTACTAATTATACTACAATGTTAATTGATTAATTAATTATTTTTTTATGTTATGGGCTTAGGGGTTAGGGGATTAGGGGTTAGAGGATTAGGGTTCAAGGGTTAGGACATGCACCATGAGTCGATTTACATGTGACTCTATTGGCCTTCCATGGTGGTGTAGATTTTTTGGGTCCCACCAAATTCCCCATAATATTAGACCAAGGTACAAAGAAAGGAGACATGCTTGTGAGAGGTGTGATCAAAACATGCACTAAACCCATTTCCCAACCCATATTAACAATCAGTTACCGATGTTGGCTCTCACTATTTTAGATAGGTTCAAGTTTCCGCAACCTTGTTCCAACATGTGTAACCTTGTCTATTCCACTAATAACCTTATTTAGTGTAGGGTCCTTGCCATATCTGAACCATGAGGACTTCACCTTGTTGACCAATATCTTATCATGTTCATTCATAAAGGAGGTTTTTAAGTTATGACGAATAAAGTCAATATATTGTAGGTATTGGGGGGATATAATTGGGTGTATCGATGGAGGGGGGTGGGGGGAGGGTTTAGAGGTATTAGGAAGTATACAAATAGGTATTTAATAAAAATAGGGGGCCTTAATAGGAAATATGTATTAGGAGGGGGATTCAAGAAAATTATTTTGGGAGATCTTTATCAATATCTATGGAAATTGAGGGTATTATTTAAAATCCCATGAATGCATGTGCTATGTCACGAGTTTATAAGTGAAGGTCTTGTGAGATTACCATATCAACCTACTCCTACAATTGATGTGGTTGACAATGAATGGATATTTTCTCAAGAATATGTTATTTGTTTCTTTATATTGTTATGTTTACAAATAATATAACTTGAATTCTTCATTAAATTTATTTTTTGTTACTACCAATCCACATATTTGATCCTAAGGCTTGCCAATAAAAGCTTCTCTTGCAACATTATTTTGTAATTTTTTTTTTGGTTTGTTAGCTATTCGAGACTTGTGAGACTTGCAACATTATTTTATATATATATATTGGTTTACTAGCTATTAGTGACTTGCGAGACTATCTTTTTGTCTAATAAACTACAACCCAAGGGATAAGCTATCAAATTTATTTGGTGTTTGCAAGACTAGCTTGTAGTTGTCTAATAAAACATGACTCATGGGAATATAAGATAACAAAATAATTTGAGATTCATAGTTATCGCATGCCACACCAACCCTCAACGTGGATAGCTTTTTTTTTGTCTCTTCCTCGAATTTTGAACCTTAACAAAAGTTCAAAAAACAATCCTCAAAATCCAATCACACTATAATTTTTTATTAATTACAGCATTCTTTTAATAAAATAATGAAAAGTGAGATATATAATATTACAGTGATAATATTTATTTATCTATATGAAAATGAAAATCACATGATATATGAGAAATTTTAACTATATATAAGTTCAAATTCAACTCATGACATTCATGTTCGTATTCAAAAAAAATGAAATACAAGAAAAAAAATCATCATATATAAAATATTTGATAAAATTCACCATGAAATTCATGTGTGTGTGATTTTTCTAGTATATTCCCTTATCCATTTGGATGAAGACGATCCAGATCGATTGATCTGGTCAAAGAATTCCATTTAGGGGAATGCACAAAAAATTGGGTTACAAGGCCTTTTTAGAATCAAATACCACACAACAAGAAAGGTGGTGGTGGCAATATTTATGGAAACACTCTTTTCAACTCAAATGTAAAGTGATGTTATGGTTGAAATTGAATAGCAAATTGCTAACATAGGAAAATCTACTCAAAGAGGATGCTCTCGTCCAAATCGTTATGCCTTATTCCATGTGGAGGAAAAATCCATCTCTCATACATTCATTTCATGTCCCTATATATAAAATGCTTGGATTATCACCTATTCAATTTGGCTCCAATGTTTTCTCGATAGAATAAATAATCATTAAAGGAATTCACTCAAGATTTGGTATCATATTGTTTAATGCAATTTTACTAGGATTTCCCTACTATCTCGTGAACAATATTTGGTGGCGTGCAATCAGGCCATTTTCCATAAAAAATACATACCACCTAAAGTGATGAGCGATATGATAGAGAAAATAGTAAATGAGTTTCTGGAAAAGCCAAAAACAAAGAAGACCATGGGATTAGGGGCTAGAGGAATAATACATATTAGGGTTCAGGGGTTAGGAGAATAATGAGTTAGTGGTTAAGGGGTTAGGGATTGGGGGCTTAGGGGTTAGGGGATTTAGGCGCATTTAGGGATTAGGGGAATCATGATTTAGTGTTCACTCATGGTTTATTTCTCGAGTCTGTGGAAGCTTTACAGGTACTTGGGGCTAGTACTACTGGAGTGGTGCAAGTGGAAGGGTGTTTTGGGCTTATATCCCAAGAGGAGGGGGAGGATGTCGCAGAGTTTTCATCGCTTCCAAAACTACCCCAAAACTGTCGACAAGTAGGGTTAAAAATTAAAAAAGGAAAATTCATTAAGAAAAACTTTGAATACTCAAATCTAGTTTTCGAAGTGGACATACAAGTAGACCATATCATGGCGGCCTTGGAGACCATACGAGTGGGCATAGCGCGTGGAAAATTCTTCTCTGCTCAATTTATAGTTGATTGGATTGAACAATATTGGGGAGAATATCTGGATAAGGAGGTGGAGGTGATAACCCTATCAAAGGGGTGGTTCATGATCAGGTTTGCTAACAAAGAGACCTAAATTAATGGATCCTTGCACTCAATTATGGTTTTGGCATTGCGCTGATTCTCTTCAAGCGGTAGATGCCCATATTTGATGTGAAGTGGGAAAGAGTGGATGAGATCCTGGTTTGGGTGCATCTGTTGGCGTTATCTCCGCACTTATGGACAATGGTCATTTTTAGGGCCATTGGGAACAGTATGTGCATCTCTCTGGATGTGGATATGTCATTTCAGGTTACAAAATCTTGGAATGTGGCTCGTATACTGGTTCGTCTTGTTCCAAGAGAAGATCTGGTTAAAAAAATCTGCTTACATCTCGACGGAAAATATTTCTTCCAAACTATTGATTACGAGCACCTTCCTTTTCGGTGCCATATATGTCACAAGTATGGTGATCATTTGTTCAGAGACTTCCCTCTAGGAATTAGTAGGAGGCGTCATCAAAGGGTAGTCTACAGGAATGATTATCGGGCTTAGGTAGCTGATCAATCAGAAGGTGGTGAGAAGGAACAGATGGAAGACGTGGTGCATCAACAGGAAGAGGGGCTTATCCCGATGGAAGGGATGGAGGAATAGATTGAACAACTGTAGATCCCTCTTGTCGGTGAGATATTGAACCAATCACAGGACACTCAGGCTCTAGTAGAACCTGCACCGAACTTGGTGGGTACTATCACTCGATCCCTTCCTTCTATTCATGGTACTCTTGATCTGTTATTAAATTTTATTCAATCACCTGATCCTTCCAAGCCCCTAGTAAATGAGTCATTGTGCATAAAAAATATTTCTATAATGATTAAAATATAAATTTATAACATACCAGCTCATACTTGAACAGAAAATATATATCAATATTCTTCTTCTGTATCTTCTTGATCTTCATCCAGCGATGACGTTTGTGCCAACATTTGATTAAATGGTTGTTGGGTCATAAAAAGGTATCTTTTGAACACCTAATTAGCCTACATTAATCATCAATTCCGAGAACGTCTTTATTTCAAGAGTGTAATTGTGATGAGGCCGCAATTGTCTAAGAGCAATGCTATGAAGATGTAGTGCCAAAGCCAACAAGAACAAAGTAACCAATTCTTGAAAAAGAAACCTAATTACCGTGACATGAATGGAAAGATTAAACTACTTCAATCTTGCAAAACATCAATCGTGATGACAGAATCCTTCCCTTAGAAATCGATGCAAGATGACTAACTGGGACTTGAAGAAAAATCCCCTATCCCTCTACAACCTGATATCTTAAAGCAATTGAAACAAAACAAATTCAATAAAAGAAACTTAAAAGAAAACGCAATCCGAAAAGGAATAGCAAAAAGATGTAACTACAACTCATCTATTTGCGTTAATCAAAGACTATGAATAAGTAATGAACAAATGGAACAACAATGTGAAATGAACAGAATTACAATTCTAACATATTCAAGACACTAGATTTCTATGCTTCAATTCTATCGATGCCTTCTCACCATGCAACGATCAATTATAACATATTATAAACTAAAGGAACAACAACTCAAACTAGATACAAGTCGCCGAAGCTTTATAGTAATAGCAAGATAACGTAACCGCGAATTATGCTTCTTATAAATAAATGAAACAACAATGACTTCCGTATTTGATCCGATCAACAATAAACCAATTCGTAATCAAAACAAAATATTGCCGCAGACCTACACGATAATGAGAAAAGATTAAAATACAAACAACGAAGTTATTCCACTAGAGTCTGCCCTTAGCGCTGAAATACCGTCATTAATTCAAACCGTGTATGGTAGATAAAACATGTGCCTTGTATTAAACCAACATAAAGTTTTACGTAAAGGTTTCTCTCAAAATAGGAGAGTTAATAGAACAGAAAATGTGAAGTCTTTGACCAATTCCTAACTTCAACAACAATCATTCCTTGTCACTAAAGGACGTGGCTTTTTATATATCAAATCTCGACTCGACTCAATCAAGGAACAAGATAAGTTTGAACAACGATCCTCAAGATCGAAATATCCTAAAGGATTCGCTCCTCTCGTGTTTAGTCGTCATTTTGTTCTCAAGGCTGACCGAGGCCGAGCCGGTTCTCAATTTTCCGGGCTATTCGTTCGCATCTCCTCGCTTTTGGTCAGATATGATTCAACATTGTTGAGCAAATAGTTAGATTTTTTTCAACCCCGCCTTTCGATACGCTTGTTCACACTTCCAAATTCGTTCGTCAATCAAAAAGTAGCCTTTTTAGTCATCTTTTCGTATTAATCATGAACCTTTCCAATTCTATTGTAATTTATGATAAATTACCTTCCAGGGAACCGGAGTATATTTATGGTAAAGAATGAGTAAATACACACAATAATTTCATACCTCTTTCAATCGCCCAACACACCCCCCCCCCCTCGCTTAATATTTTTCATGCCCTCATGAAAACTATAGTTCACATGGAGAGTTACCAAAGAATAAGCCGAATAAGGTTTGTCATCCACAAAGCCAAAACCATGTAGTGTAGCTAATTCCTCAAAAACATGTTCTCGTCCGGCCTTCGTGAAGTTCATAAATAGCTTTGTAGTCCGGCCAGGTACCATGCAATAGGTCAATAACCTACATCCCAACCAATATGGTCCTTCTTTTAAAACAAGATGGCTATAGGAAATGAAACGGCTCAGCCTAGCCCAAAGTTTCTATAATTAAAATGGTTCCCTATTTTTCACATTCCTCCCCGATTCGAGGTTCTCCATCGACCTGGCTGCTATTTAAGCTTCGGTTCCTAATATGTTCCATTCAACATTATTGATTTGTGATTGTGCCCCGCAGTTTGGGTAACACCTTCATTTGTCATCAAACTTTTCTCGTCTAGCCCAAAATTGAAGTGGGTTCGAGGTTCACTTCTAACCCATAAACATCTAATCCATTTTCTTGCCTTTCAAAGGGCATTATAAGATTTAAGCCATTTGGATTGATTTATTAAAGAAAGGAAATGAATGCCCGAAACTGAACATCTCCAATAAAAGGGCTAGGGTTTGATTCATTACCATTTTCAAGTATTAGGTTATGCAAGTAAAAATTCACATAACAAAGTAAGCAGTACTTGATCCCATAAAGTTTGCGCATGATATCAAGTCATCTATTTTTTTTAGCTCTATGGATTTCCCGTCTAACCGCCTTTGATCTTAATTGTAAATATCTTTCTAGTAAAAACAAAGCATAGTTTTTGGCGAGGCATCTATGTGCTAAGACATCAAGATAAGGAGCAAAGAGTGTCCATTTGAGTGTAGGATAGTTTTTAGTTGGTTCATTACCTTATCAGCCTTTACCTCTCGCTTTCCGTCATTTTTCATGAGCTTCAGTCAGCTCATGAATGCTTCCTCATTTGTTGCTGCAATTCCCGATATCTTTTTCTTTAGACAAGATATTCCTCCGGGCCTCTCGCCTTTCTATTCGTGCCCGTGTCAATTCTTCTTGAAGTCTAGCTGTTGGCTCACCGAAAGTGTATTGACTAATAGATTACATATTTTCACTCAACACCCGTTCCTTCCTCGAGCAAATTTTGTGTTGGAATAGATGTTTGCTCCGCATCCTCATAATTAGGCTCAGTATGGTTTCCTCTCAGAATTTGGGAATCTTATTAGTGGTCACTCTTCTCTTTTTCGAGCTTCTTTTCGATAGCAATGCTTCTTTGCTTAGGGCTCGCTGGGCATGTGTTTCATTCTCAACCCTAATGGTTTGCTCCGAGTTGTTCTACTAGTTTATGAAGCTTTATTCATTCTCTCAAAGCTTCTCAATCAGCTTGTTTTCTTCTTCTTTTCTTAATGGAACAAATGTTCCTTTATCCAACCCTATTTATTCAATGCATTCTCGGGGCCCATATCAAGCGTGCCTTCAAGAAATTCTCTTCTTGTTCTTCTCCCTCTTGGGGCTCCTCTCTCTATATTCATATGCCCTTGGCTCAATTCTCCCGGAATCATATTCTTATTAAACTCTCATAGCCTCCTCGGGGCTTCCACTAGTGTTTTCTTCTCCCCGCTCACATCCCTCAAAGAGAAGCAACCCTAGCTTCGCTAGGTTTGTTGTTTCATTTAGTTTTTCTCCATCTTTTTCTTTATTAATAAAGTAGTATTCTAGTTTATTAATATCAATATTGAGATCCAAGGGGCTGTGAGCCGTGCATAATCAATCATATTGGCCAAAAATCGTCAGCACTGTCTTCCCGTAAAGGTTTACGATAACATTTTCAAGCCACCGCTTCATCCCGATTAATCGCTATGATTTTCCTCGTCTTCCTCACATGCATAACTTGCTCCTCTTCATTTGAATACCGTGATTTCTCCTCAACTTCCTCTTTCCTAATTTTGATTCCTTCTTCCTCTCGCACCGGATTGTTTTTCACTACCAGTATGATGGATTTATTTCTTCTTCTTCCGAGTAGCGAAACTCTCCTTCCAATTCTTTTTTCCTCATCGCACGAGGGCCACTCTAATTTCTCTTCCTATTAGTGCAAGTGCCTTTACCTCCTCCAATTGTGGAGGTTGTTCCTCCTCCGAGCCGTGGCACCTGTGGGTTGGTCAAGCACGTCGAAGTTCTTCCACCATCCTTCTATTTCGTTTCAACCCGTAGGACCGCTTCAGAGTAGAAGCGTCTTTAAATTGAGTCGGCCATCCTCTTCTCTATTTTCGAGCGTAGAGCTAACCATCCATCAATGGAAAATATTAATTCTTCCCAAATTTCGGTTCGTTGCTAGGCGAGGCTAGGACTCACTATTAAACGAATTCAGACAATGGTGGATGACCACCATATCCGCATGTTGGGATTTTCTTATACCACGAGTAGTATCATGCAACAAAGAATTTTAAAATGCAAGAAAATTAATGGTGCATTGCTTTAATACGCTTAGTAGCTTAAGGTGGTGAGGTCTTACCAGACCTTCTTTCGTCGCACGTTATGTAAGCCCGCACAATCTGGCCAACTCCCCGTCCATGGTTCTCCTAATGACGCTACGGACTCCTTTACCTTTGATAACTAATGTATGTCCATCATCTTGAAAAAATTTATGGCTTCACGAATCCCACCTTCTTCTCGAGTCCAAATAGCTCCTTGCGTGGGAATGCTAGACACTTCGCAGAATTATCTTGTTCGGGATACAAATATTTGCCTCCTTCGACCATGGAGGATCCTTCCCGTAGGTTCAATAAAATCGTACACAACATACATGATTTCGTGAAATATGTAATCCACCCTAGTCTTTCTTAAAATTTCTTCGTGTAGCACGAGACTATCAATACTTCTGTGGTTCATCAAGCACTGGCCGTCCTCCCATTTCGCGTTCGTTAATTTCTCAACACACAAGAATCACAATGGAACAAAGACAAATACGCCCGTTGAAAATTTTTTATTTCCTAAAATGCAAAGATTTTAATCCGTATACGTAAGGGAATCTTGGAGTTTGTTTTGTATGCGTACATCCACGCCCCCCAAATGAATGAAAGGTCGCCCTCAACTCGTCAATTGAGAGGAGCATGTGGCTCAACAAAGAATACAACAATTAAAAAACAATGCATAATTATAATACATTCAATCAAATTATAGCAATTACTCGAAATCAATGAATGTGATGAATCGTTAATAAATAGAAAATCGTTTTGTAATGATTCAAATACAAGGAGAAGGGACAGCATAAAATAAACATAAATACAATTGTGTTATTTACCATTTTGAACTAATATTATTGATTTGTAATGATTCTCATGTATAATAGGTTCTGAGGGAAAGGTAAGTGATTCATATTTCATTTGAAATTTAAATAAATATATAGGAAAAGGGTTAAATATAACCATTGATGTGTATAAATGTGACTCCAATACCATCACAGAGTTTCACATCATTAGGTGTTCATAAACTTGATGAGTTGCTTTCTTACCCTTACTGCACTATTGTCCTTTATGTATGTCAGAGAGTGCCCCTTTTTATTGAATATCATGACGGAGGCCATTGTGCTGGCTTGGTGACTAGATAAACCACAATTCCATTCACCGGAAGAAGTGGAAGGTGGGCAGGCTCGCTCGTGATGAGACCTCCCGTTCCAAGGACTTCTTGATTTTTTTAATTTTCTACTGACTATTTCCCGGTTTGGTGGCCATTATGGGTATGCCACTAACGCTTTCCTATGATCATGGTAGGCTGGCTCTGATGAGACCCCCTATCCCTCCATCTACAAAATTATTATTAAGAATATGTAAATATTTTTTCTCTTTTCTTTTTCACACAAGACTTTTCCTGCTATTCATAAGGGATGGCTCAACACTCTTTAAGAGTAGGGATGGTAGTTGATTCTCAATATATCAATAGAAAAAAACATTATGCCCTTTTTCCTATTCCATAGATAGACATCAAAGAAAGTTATAACATACGGGAAAGAACCAATCATGATAAAAATAATCGATCAGATTAATTCAATGGTAAACATAGCAAATTTATGTTATTGATCATGCCCTTTTTCCTTTTTTTTTCTTATCATTACTAGACAATTTTCTTTAAAAATGACGATTTCTTTTGATTTGTTGATTACAAGAAGCTTCTAATTTGTATGATTGTATATAAATGATATATTTTCGAAATTAATCAAAAAAATTCAAAATGTTGGCTTAACACAAAAAAACAACTACCAAAAGTGTTGTTCCTTTTAGAAAAAGAACAACAAAAACACCATTTTAACTGTTGTTCCTTTCAAAAGGAACAAAGAAAAAATACTTTGCGGAAGTGTTGTTCCTTTGGAAAGGAACAAGAAAGCGCTTCGTTAGAAATCGTTGTTCCTTTCGAAAGGAACAACAACAATTGTAAACCGTTGTTCCTTTCAAAAGGAACAACAAATGTTTCCAGGAAACTCATCGCTATTCCTTTTGAAAGGAATAAGAATGTGTTGTTCCTTTAGAAAGGAACAACAAAACAAATGAAATAAAAAGATTTTTTTTTCTCTTTTTTCCTTTTTGAAGAAACCGAATTTCATGAAACAAATGATGAATAAATAAAGCAAGAATATTACCGAATGTTAAAAAAACAAATTCCATAAAACAACAATCGAAAAACGAAAAAAAATGTTTTATGTATAAAAATTAAAAAAAAGATGATTTATCAAACTAATGAGGCGGAGTTCTCCTTCAGCCGAGAATTCCCATGGTAGAATCTTCCCGTAACTATTGGTAAAAGGATTCCCCGGGTAAGCGGTTTATGATACAATCATGGGCTCTCGATGACCATTTACCTTAAATGAATGTCCGCATCCGTCAATGGTAACTAATGTAACAAAGGCTTAATATCATGCACTTTTTGTATTTCATAGGGTCCAAGCCATCGTGTTCGGAGTTTTCCCGAAATCCCGAACCCTTCGGAATCATATAGGAGTGCCCAAGCCCTTCGTGGAAGATGTTTTATTTGATATGTGATCATGCCATTTGCCTTCGTTGGCCGAATTAATGCTGCAGCCAAGAGAAGAACTTAAATTTCATCTATCTCATTAATTTGCTGCGTATTTTAGCCTCGTGCTTCATTTAAATTTAGACCCACCTTTTGAGTTGTTCGTAATGTTTGAATTCTTGAATTCTATGTGAAAGATGGGTTCCTTTCCGAATACCAATTAGTATGGTCAATATCCGTGGTAGGTCTCCACATTGTTCGATATGCCCACAATGCTTCTAGCAATTCGTAGGCCCAATCTCGTCTATGAGAGGCAACTCGCTTTTGTTAATATAGGATTTTGATTACTTTTTTCGTGCTTCCTAATTGGCTATTGGCTCCGTGGGTGATATGGAGTCGTAATTCAGGCCGAACGTGGTAGTTTTGCAATGTTTCGCCTAATTTGTTACCTACAAACCGTGGTCCTCCATCCGTGATTATGTCTCTGGGAGGCCATAGCTGCCATTAAAGATTTGGAAAAGAAATTGTATTACGTAGTCCTCTATAGCTTTTGAAAGAGCTTCTCCTCAACCCATTTGGTGACATACTCGCTGTAACTAGGATATATGTTTTTTGGTTTGATGGGGGGCTAATAGGACCAACAAAGTCAAGAGCCCAACGTTCAAATGGTTCTACCAATTGGGCTGAGGGTTCGAGGCATTTCATCGACCGCCCAGTGAAACCCGCCTTTGGCAGCTATCACAGCTCCGCACAAATTTTTAGCATCTTTAAAGATAGTAGGCCAATAATAGCCCGTTCGTAAAACTTTATGGGCGCTCTACGATCCGCAAAATGTCCACTACATTGTCCATCATGGCATGCTTTCAAGATGTCAAATACCTCATCCTCCCTAACGCATCTCCTTATTTTGCATATCCGCACCTCGTATTAGCCAGGTGGCCTCCAATCCCGTAGAGAAGCAGTACTACGGTGTATTGTTTGCTTACGCTCATTAAGGGACAACATGTTTAGGTAATTTACCTATTGCTAAATAGTTCACTATATCAAAGATACCACGTGTTCGATAGTAATGTCAAGAGATGTTCATCTAGAAAGTGTGGTCTTCAATCAGTTTCTATATATGTTGGCTTTGGTATCTTTGACAGAAAGTCGCCTGGCTGTGGTTCTCTTTCCTAGGTCGATCTCCTCGATTGTGATGTCGAATTCCCGCAAAGAAATTAACCATCTTGTCACTCTTCCATTTGTAATTGTGTTTCTTTGCTAAAAATTTAATGGCAAGAGTGATCAAGATATAGTACACAGATACCTGCATTATGTAATACCTAAATTTGTTTATAAGTATGAACTACAACCTAAAAATTCTTTCTCGAAATACAAGATAATTTATTTGAAAGGTGGATAGGATTTTTTATAATATAGTAAATTGCATATGGTTTGTCTTTCTCATGCCCAAGTACTATTCCAATTTGGGCCCCTCAAAGATCAAGGTTAAACAAGCTTCTTCAAATCATTAAAGGCATTGTCACATTTATCCTGTCCAAGTGAAATCAACATTTCTAGTCGCGATTATAAAGGTGCAACCTATTCGAGAATAATGTTCTATAAATCTTCTATAGTAACCAGAAAATCCAAGAAAGCTACGTACCTCTCGTTTGTGTAGTAGGTGTAGGAATTAACAAGAGTATTTGAATTTTAGCCGGTCTACTTGAATTCCAACATCGAAATATAATAATTTAAGATACCTTTAGTCATCATCATAAGACACTTTTCATTGCTTAAGCAAAGCCTAGTGTCAATACATCTTTGCAATACTTTTTCTAAGTTTTCCAATGCAAAGCCTGCAGTCATCCCCATAGGGTGTGAAATCATCCATATATACTTCGAGGCCTTCATTTATTAAGTCCGCAAAAATGCCGCGAATTTCCCTTTGGAGTGTAGCAAGAGCATTGCATAGGCCAAAAGGTAGGACTCCCAAATGTCCCCATGGATAGGTCAAAATAGTTTTTTCCCCGATCTTCAAAGTAACTGATTTGGTTGTACCCACCGAAGCCATCGAGGAAAGAGAAGAATTTCTTCCATGCCAATGTGTCTAATACCTTGCCAGAATGAAAGGAAGGGTAAAGGGTCTTTCTCGTTGCCTTGATACCTACTGCATCCACACACTCCACTTCCGTTCTTTATGGTACTACCACTAATGGAGAGACCCACTTGCTATCGTATATTGGGTAGATGAAATTAACATCCAATAGTTTTGTAATTCAGCTACAATATCTTTTAAGGTGAGGGTTTAGTCTCCTTGAGGTTAGCGAATGGGTCTTGCATCGTTTTCAATGTAAATGTGGTGAGTACACAATTGAGGATAAATTCCTTTCATATCGGGGTAATCCCATGCAAAGGCCGCTTTGTATTTTCATAATAATTGGACTAATTTCTTCTTGTCTGGGTCAAAGGAGATTTTTATTAATATTTAGAGTTTTTCCAGGCTCAATTTCTACAACCTCAAGTATTGCTCACGTAAGTAGTAGGTATTGTTTGATCAGAATATCTTTGAAAGGATCTTCTTCTTCTTTTATTATCGAATACGTTTTCGATCATGTGACATTGCAAATGAGATCCGGGTTTGTGACTCTATTAATAAAATTATTAATGATATCATCCTCTATTTGATCTTTAAAATCAAGAGCATTTCTATGGTTAGAGGTGATCTCATATTCTCCATAAGATATGATGCAAGTGGTTTTCTTGTTTTGATTATTGATATACTTGGCTGGGTCAAAGGGATAGGGCTAGATTTTTGACATGATTTCGCCTTTGTAATTGTCATGTTGCCTTGTCGCATCCAATATAAGCATTGGCAGCTTACAACCAAGGTCTTCCTAGAATTAACTGGGATGTCCATCTAGTCGATTATTTGGATTGATAACCGTGACGTCAAATAGTGGTATTCAAGGTGGAATCTACGTATACCATTACATCTTGTATACCTTCGGTTTCGATCATCGATCGAAGCTACCAATCTAACAAGGTTGTTGCTGGTTTTAGTGATGTAATGCCAAGATTTTGGATGTGTGGTGGTTGTTAAAATGTTGATCGTTGCCCCTAAGTCAACTAAGGCATTTGGAAATGATCGTCATTGATCTACACTATCACTATAGGATTTCGGGTCTTCATATTTGATGGGTGTTTCCATTCCCGATAATAAGTTAGATAAGGTACCAACTATTTGGATGAGGATTGGTTGTTGTTCTCCTCTTTGGCTTATTTATGCATAATTCCTTAATAGTTTTTGCATATATAGGAATATCTTGAATAGCTTGGAGGAGAGGGATTTTTATACACAAATTTTTTAATTTTCCCGAAGATCAAAAATTAGGTTGTTCTAATGGACGAGGGCAATTAATCATCCGGGAATGTTGGGAAAGGGAAGTTATTACTTTTGTTGATTTCGTTGTTGATTTTGTTGCCGAACTTCCTTCTCACTTTGTACTATTTGTCTTACAAGTAATGGATCTTTGGTGTGGACATCATTACTTCTCTCCGTTTTGACTATGCGCCCCGTACCTTAATTGAAGATCATTACACTCCCCGAGTTCCGGCTTCTACTTTTGGGGGTTCCATTATTTGAACAGATCGAACTCGGCCTATTTTTGAAGCCTGCTGGCTAATGAGTTGTGGTCTTAAATTGTCCGGGGGTTTGTATACGAGCTTCAAGTAGCTAGAAGTTGAGAGAGAATTGATCCTACCTGGCTGATTTGTTGGTTTTTTCCGCTTGATCGCTGTGCCCGACTCCGAGAAGTAGAAGGGGACCATTGTGTAGGCTAGAAAGGTGGGTAGAAAGGAAAGCTAGGCCAGTTTATTCTGATTTGTTTGATTTGCCAATATGTGGGAGGAAATGGCTGTTGTGACCAATTAGGGAAAGATGGTTGATTCTCGGCTTTACATCCCACTATATTTTTGAGCATTATATTGAGGAGGTTGAAAAGAAATGGGTCATTTGGCATACTCGATGGTTGTGGCTGCCATTGTCGCGCTCGATTAAGGTATATACCACTTGTAATTCCTCTTCTCGCTCCTTATAAATCGCTTTTAGGCCGAAGTAGTTGGTATCTTCTCGTAGGTTGATCTTTCGTGCAAATGGCGTAGACTTTTCTAATCACATCCAATGGACATTCTTTCGTGGTCGTGCTATTTCTACATCCGGGACAATATTGCCAAGTTCTCGTTCGCTTCTCGCTCAAGCTTCTATTTGGCTTGCATAAAATCGAACCGTGTTGTTAAAGTCCCAAGTATGTCTCTGCCTTAAATTTTCTTCTAGCAGCATTTCCAATATCCGCACGTCACACCTTCATTAGAGGTCTTATTTTCCCCCGTGATTATATCACGTTCGCTACCAACTCTTGTATTGCCCTCGAACTCCCCGATACACAACCATGATGTTAGGATAACTTCTTCCCGATATATATCACCTTTTCACATAATATTCAATGTTTCAACCCATTGATCTTTCATTCCCCTAATTAATGTGGTTTTCAAAACATTATCAAAAAGGTTAAAGATGCATAAGGGGATCTTTGAAGATTATTTTGAAACCGTTCCACATACTTTCCGTGGTCTCATTTGGTTTTTCCATCATTTGGAATATCTCATCTTTTAATTCCCCGAGACTCGCAATAATCTTGATATTTCTTAAAAATGCGTACTTTCATATGATCCTAATCGCTTATAACACCCCCACCTAATCCCATAAACCATCGTAGGGCCGTTTCCTTTAGTGTAAGGGAATAATCTAGTTTTTGGGCATCTGTGGTGTAATCGCATTCCTTTCAGACAAGACATCAAACTTCCAAATAAAAATGCATCTCGGGTCCCTTCCGATGTTGCCGTGAAATGTGGGAATATGTTGAAGATGTATAGCTTTCATGGGTGCATTGACTCAGCAGATTCACTATAGGATATTGCAGCCGTAGAGGTCCGTCGTCGATTTTGATTTTTTGGTTTTTGGCCATTCAATCGAAGATAAGCAATATCCTCCTGGGATTTCCAAGGAATTTCTGTGTCGACAAGCAAGGTCGTGAATGGCTTTGATAGCACTCCCTTTGTCCGGGATAATAAGTATTTCCGTCGACCTACCGTTTGAGGTGATTCAGACCTCGTTCGAATAAGTTGAACAACACTCTCTTATCCGCTACTTATTGTTTGCATTATTCTAATAGGAGATTGCTTGTGATCTCTCCCGCTTCCCCCTCTTCTCCTTCTCGAGATTGCTAGCTGCCTCTCTTGAAGGAAACTTATGCAAGGATTCTCAATTTCTTGGAATCTTGCTCAATCTCTCCTCGTTTGACCGTGTATCTCAAAGAAAGGCTTTAGATGGTGACTTCCGTAGCCTAAAGGGAACTAGTATGCTATCTAGAAGTAGTTCTTTTAAATCCTACCGATGGTCGAGATTCAAGTATTTTAAGGATTTCGTCAATAAAGGTTGTGTGCCCAAGGGTCACCAAATTCCTTTAGGTTTTTCAGCTTCTTTAGGAGGAATTTTGTTCTTTAGTTGATTTATTCATTCAAAGAAACAAACCTTCATTCCTACCTAAAGAAAGAAGCTTACCTACTTCGTTGTAGCGAGTTGCGAGGCAAGTGTGTTTTTGCCTAGTTGCTGCCTACCTTTCGTCTTTAATACCCAATTCTTAGCAAGAAAATCAGTCAGACATTCCTTTAAAATGGCATACATCACTTGCGCAACGCGCCAAAATGTTGGGTCATAAAAGGTATCTTTTGAACACCTAATTATCTTACATTAATCATCAACTGGGAGCGTCTTTTATTTCAAGAGGCACTGTCTCGAGGGCCGCAATTGTCTAAGAGCAATGCTATGAAGATGTAGTACAAAATAACAAGAACAAAAGTAACCAATGCTTGAAAAGAAACTTAATTATCGTGACATGAATGGAAAGATTAAACTACTTCAATCTGCGTAACACGATCAAAAGAGCGTAACTCTTTCCCCAGAAATCGATGCAGATGACCAATCTAGTGGACTTGGAAGAAAAATCCTATATCCTCTACGCTGAGATCTTAAAGCAATTGAAACGAAAACAAATTCAATGAAAGCAACTTAAAAGAGACGCAATCCGAAAAGGAACAAAGATCATGTAACTACAACTCATCTATTTGCTAATCAAAGACTATGAATAAGTAATGAACAGAAATGGAACAACAATGTGAAATGAACATCAATTACAATTCTAACATATTCAAGACACTAGATTTCATGTTTCAATTGGCCGACAGATTCTCACTCAAGCAACGATCAATTATAACAGATTATAAACTAAAGGAACAAGAACTAAATCAAATACAAGTCGGCCGAAGCTTTATAGTAACAAGAAGATAATCAACCGCGAATTATGCTTCTCAGAAATAGGTTGAAACAACAATGACTCGTATTTGATCCGATCAACAATAAACCAATTCTATAATCAAAACAAACATTAAGCGACCACACGATAATGAGAAAATATTAAAATATAAACAGCAAAGTTATTCCACCGTAGCCAGCACTTAGCTACCAAGAAATACTACTGGCTAATTCAGAATCAGCAGTATGTAGATAAAATGTGTGCGTTGTATTAAACCAACATAAAGTTTTACAAAGGCTTCTCTCAAAACAGTAGGAAGCAATAGGAATGAGAAAATGTAAAGTCTTTCAACCAATTCCTAACTTCAACAACAATTCGTCCCCTTGTCAATAAAGGACGTGCCTTATATATCAAATCTCGACGACCAATCAAGGAATAAGATAAGTTTGAACAAGCCGATCCCTCGTGATCGAAAGATCCCGTAGGATTCACTCTATGTTTAGTCGTCATTCCGTTTGTGCTCGATCGAGGCCGAGCTGCTTGGATCCAGGATATCTCCTGGCCTCCCACCTATTCCATTTGGACCCGCTAAGATCAATTCTTTCAAGCCACGCACAACTTACTATTTATAGCGTTGTGTTTTCAAGTCGTGCACAATCTGAGTCGCTTTGGGGCATTAATAATCCAGGGATATTGGTGGCCACCCATCAAGTCCATTTGAACCCCCAACATCAGTTATTTCACCTTGTAAGTTTCTAAGACAACTTACTATTTAAAGGCGGTCTTAAACTTCGAGGCCGTTTTCGTGCCCTAAACGACGTGTTTTGGGAAAATCCAGAGAAACATGGGTCCATGGACTGATGTTGCTCGTTCAAAAAGTTGTACTCCTTGAAATATATTTCTAATGAGCTATTGAGCGCATCAAACGAAGATCGGATGCCAAAGTTACGTCCTCTAGTTTAACCACCAATTTACTCAAACGGGGGCCCACAGCTTGGCGCTTCATCTCCTAATGGTTAGTGGTTTTGGAAGCCTGGATTCTACATTATTTCTCAACAATAAATAGGCCCTCAAGCCTCATTGTAAGATAGTTCAGGCCGGGAGCTGATACATTCTTCTCGCAGATAAGCGTCACTGCCTCAAATACCACATCTCTAATGTGGCTTCATATCAGAATACGTCAATTCAAGGGCCGGGAGCGGCCACATCTCTCTCGTGATATGCTGCCGCACTTAGCTCATCTATTTCCATTATGTCCGTAATAGTCCCGAGCCTCAATGTAACACAAGCCAGAGGTTCGTACGCTACATCTCTTCTTAGAGATACGCCTACCGCCCTCTAGCTTGTTTCCATTATGTTTGTAAGTTTATTTATAGTCATTCTTTTATTAATAAAAATGAATCATTATTTCCGCTTACCCTCGTATCTATGGTTATACCTGTATTCCATCGTGTCTCGCATAAAAACTGGACCGCGTACGTAGCGAGTCCGCTCTTTCTCGTTTTTCTTCATGTCCCCAACGCGCCGTGCTATAAGGAGTTCTCAACCGCAACCCCGACGAATTCTCATGGCGAAGGAAAGAAAGACGAGGGAGCAGGAGATCCTATTTAAATCTTTCTCGAGTATGCCCTCGAGAAACCGTAGAACACAATGATGGACAATTTTTTTTCGTATCTCTTCAATGGCCGGCCCATCTGGCAAGGCACATCTAAATCCAACACCAAGTTCAAGAAAATTTTCCCCCATGGAGGAACTTAATGCAATGGGAGACCATTGCTTCCTAAGGAGGGAGGAATGATATAGGTGGATATCTAAGGGCTCCCCACCTATTCCATTCGACCCGCATCGAATTCTTTCATTTTTCAGCTCAAAGACGGATTACTTATATGTGTTTTCGGGTCCCCGCACACCGTGAGCCGTTTTGGTGCATTAATCCAGTGGATATTGGTGGCGACCTCCATCGAGTCCATTTGAACCCCCACTCATCGCTATTTCAGCTTGTAAGTTTCGACACAACTTACTATTTTTGGCGCTTTTCGGGTCTTAAACTTCCTGTGAGCCATTTGAGGTTCTAAACGACGTTGGGGAAAACGGAGAGCAACATGGGTCCACACCGATTTTTCTCATTCAAAAGTTGTACTCCTCGAAAAGATACTTCTAACAAGCTATTGAGCACACGAAATGAGATCGGATGCCAAAGTTACACGGGAAGTTGAACCACCAATTTACCCAAACGGCCCATGTCTTGGCGCTTCGCCTCCTACGGTTAGGGCTTTGGATGTTTCAGATTCTACATTGTTTCTAAACAATAAATAGGCCCTCAAGCCTCATTTTAAGATAGTTCAAGGGGCCGGGAGCCGATATTCTCTCGTGAGATAAGCGCTTACTCTCGCCCTAGCTCGCCACATCTCTCTATCATGTCCGGCATTGTAACACGCTTCAAGGGCCGATAGCCACACTTTCCCCTCGTAGATACGCCGCGCACTTAGCTCATCTATTTCCATTATTTCGTAATAGGCTTGCGAGCCTCAATGTAACACAGCTTCGCAGGTTCGCGTATGCTACATCTCTCTAGAGATACAATTACCAAATGCTCTAGCTTGTTTCATTATGTTTGTGTTTATTCCAGTCATTCTTTTATTAATAAAATGAAGCATTATTTCACGCATCTCTCGTATCTATGGTTATATTCAGATTCCGTTGCGTTCCGCATAAAAACTGATCGCGGTATTAAAGGTGTCTCATTTTCTCTGCTTTTTCTCTTCATGTCCCCAATGCGGCTAGGGTATAAGGAGTTCAACCCGCAACCCCGATGACCCCCCATGGTGGTAGAAAGAAAGATGAGGAGCCAGAGATCCTATCAAAATCTTGCTCGAGGATGCCCCCGCAAAACGCAGGAACACGATGATGGACAATTTTTCGTATCCTTCAATGGTCAAGCCACGAAGTGGTACACATCTAAATCCAAAACTTAAGTTCAAAGAAAATTTTCCCCATGGAGGAAACTTAATGAATTCCTATGAGGAGGAATGATCCAGTGTGATACTTCCAGTGGCCTCCCAATTGCTCCATTTGGACTCCGCAAAGATCAATTCTTTCATTTGTTCAAATTTTCTGTAAGACAAATTTTACTATTTATAGCAGTTTTCGGGTCCCGGGCATTAACGTGAGCTGCTTTGGGGCATTAATAATCTAGGTGGATATTGGTGGCCATCCATCAAGTCCATTTGAACCTCACCATCGCTTATTTTTGCTTGTAAGTTTCTAAGACAACTTACTATTTTGTGCGCTTGGGGTCTGGAACTTCTCCGGAGTCGCTTTGAGGCCCTAAACGACGCTTGGGAAAAAAACGGAGGAGCAACATGGGTCCATGGACCACTTTTCTCTGCTCAAAATTTTTACTCCTGACAGATCTTTCTAACGAGCTATTGATGCCAATTTCAAACGGAGATCGGATGCCAAAGTTACGTCCAGTGAAGTTGAACCACCAATTTACCCAAATCCTGGCCCATGCTTTTGGCGCTTCATCTCCTACTTGCTAGGGTTTTCGGACAAGCTGATTCTACATTGTTTCTCAACAATAACAGGCCTTTGAGCCTCATTGTAAGATAGTTCGGGGCTGGGAGCTGATACATCTCTTCGTATGCGCGCTACCAGTCTCTAGCCGCCAAATCTCTATCATGTCTGTGCATTGTAACATTGCTCAAGGGCCTATAGCCGCCTACACTTTCTCAAGGATACGCCGCATCTTAGCCTATCATCATTATGTCCGTAATAGGTCTGCGCCAATGTAACATTACTTTGTATAAATCACAGATTACTTACATCTCTTTCTTAGAGATACGTTTTTCACGCTCTTATCTTATTTCCATTATGTTTGTAAGCTTATTGCGCTATTCTTTTATTAATAAATGAAGCATTATTTCCACCGCACTCGTATCTATGGTTATATCTATATTCCCATGTTCCCCGCATAAAATCCAAACATCATGTTCCCTCGTCCTTTCGGGCTATTCGTCGCATCTCCTCGCTCGTCGATATGATTCAACGATGTTGGAGCAAAGCAGCTAGATTGTTTTCAACCCCACCTTGGATACAGCTATTCACCCTCCAAATTCCCGTTTGTCAATCAAAAAGTAGCCTTTGGTCATATTTTCGTATTAATCATGAACCTTTCCAATTCTATTGTAATTCCTATGATAAATTACCTTTCCAAGGCAACCGGAGTATATTTATGGTAAAGAATGAGTAAATACAATAATTTCATACCCTTTCACCGCCCAACAATGGTGTTGAAATGATTAAACATGTCATCATCATAATAAATGGAGCCATTTTCAATAATATCCTCATCAACATCATCATCAATAATTGTTGCCTGGCTCTCATGCCTAGTTCATATTTTATATCTTCTTCGTTTGTCAATGCATCTTCCCCGCTCATCTTCCACCGCATCATCTTTCTTCGATCAATATCATCTTCTTTCACAATATACCCTACCTGCCTTCCTCTTGACCATATATACACAGCGAATGACCATCCTTTCTCACCTAAAACCTCCTTGAGTAAAAGACTTGTTCACATTGGCTTGTAAAAACATAGCGATCTTTTCGTGCTTCAAACTCGCAATGTTTTAACCATTGGAAATTCATTGTAATGTTTGACAAGAGTTATTTCATCACTGCATACATTCATTCGTAACCTATACCATTTGACATCAACAAAACTAATTTGAAAGGAATTAAAGTCACACTTCAACTATATATCATCTAAAAATCGATAATATATATTTTCGTACTTTCGAGATTTATGTAACTCCCGGAGGAAACATTAGTGACCTAGACTAATCGAGTCTATCATATTCTCGATTTTTGTTGTAATAAATTTCCATTTCATGAACTCACATCAAGGAATCTTTCAATTTATGTAAACATACTCCATTTGTAAATGGTCAAGATGCACAAAGGAGCAAACTAACCCGCCCTCGAACGCATTTCCCAGTGCCCCTCATAAGACAGCATGACTAGACCCGACCCGAACCAAACGTGTTTCGGGCACCATCACACGACCTAACCCGGCTCCCCAACATGCCCGGGAATGCTTGCTAAGCTAGCACGAGGGAGAAAAGGAAAGGGTTATGGGTTAAGGGTTTAGAGGTTTAGGGTTTAGTTAAATGGGTTAGGGTGCCTAACATACCTAGCCTTGTCACTCCCTCCTTTAGCACACCAAATGCCTAGAAATTTCTAACACTCCCTATCACACACTCTTATTCATGTTGGTTGTTTCACAAAGGAAAGCAAATATCGATGTGCAGGTTGTTTACCATTATTTGTAATCAAGAAAAATCCAACCAAATTACCCAACCCACACCGACCCACCAACGCGTTTCCTGGGTGCCCACACGACACGACCACCCGACCCGCCCGACGCATTTCACAGGGTGCCCTCTGCCAACCCAATCCGACCCGCATGAACACTTTCGCTAGGAGCCCTCACACGATTTGACCCGAACCGACCCGACCTACTTGAACACATTTCTCTGGCACCCTCACCCGACTCCGTACTCTGACCCGAACCAACATACCCATACGTCGATTAACCGGCATGACGAGGGAGAAAACAACAAACTTCATTTTTTTTGATACAAATTTCTCCTCACACGATCCGACCCGAACGTGTTTCCTATCGTGCCTCACACGACACAACCTCGACTCCGCCTCGAACAAAGGCATGACGGAGAAAATAGAAATGGATCGCACAAATGCGCAATACAAGGCACACGGCAAACTACAACTTAGCTATTTTTATATGGCCACCAGTCGACCAGACCCACTCGAATGTGTTTCCCTGTGCACCCCTCAAAACGACCCGGACACAACCCAATCCACCCGAACACATTTCCCTCGGGGCACCCCTCACACAACCCGACCCAACCCTTCCCGACCCGTAGCAAACACGTTCAATGCGCCCACACGACCCGACCCCAACCAACCCGCCCGACCTGCCGGCCCGGCCCGATCGAACGGTGTTTCATCGGGTGCCCCCGTCGACCCGACCTAACCCGGCCCACCCGAACGTGCTCTCGAGCGTCCCTCACACGACACGACCCAATAAAACCCGCCCGAATGCGTTTTCCCCGAGCACCTCACACAACCCGACCCAACCCGACCCGACTCGCTCGAATGCATTTCCTTGGGTACTCAAACGCAACCCGACCCGACCCGCCGAATCGCAGCCTTGTGTAGCCTCACATGACACGACCCGATCGAACCCTACCCAAATACTCGAGCGTGTTCCCTTCGCACCCTCACATGACCCAACATGACCCGGGACGCACGCGTTCCTTGGGCGCCCTCACACTACCCGACCCAACCCAACTTCACACGACCCAACCCGACCACACGACTCCGACTTGACTCGACCTCACACAACCCGAACTCACATGACCTAGCCCTCACACTATGACTCGACACGACCCCACTCATCTAACCGGACTCGCCGTACAAAGGAAATTGGGATGTGAAGCTTGCAAAAAGGCTAAAGGGATGACATGCATGAACATAGGACAGTGGTAATAGAAATTCTCTGGTAGAAGGCTGAGAGGAGAGCGACAATGCGTATAATGGCCAAGGCCAAGTCCTTAAGGTCAAGAAGCCTTCACGAAGCCGACCACAAAGTCGGCGGCATAGTACATCACTAGAAAATTTGGCGGAAATTCCTACTTACCACCTGCCGCTATTCCGACACATAGTCGCCGCAAGAGCGATGCCAGTCAAGGCGGGAAAACGTGGTTTACCATACTATCGTGTCTCACACAATTAAAAAGTGTCGCACTATCGACACTTTTCTGTCGCCTCCAAACAAGCGTCACTCTTCCGACGTTCAATCCGTCGCACTTCCGACTTTGTGAACTATCGCACTTCCGACGAATGTGGGTCCGACGTTTAGAACGCTTCTCAGCTCTTCCGATGTCTCAGAACTCACAATTACGACGAAATGTGGTCCGACGTTTTGAACGCCGCCTGAAGGGCGAATCAGAATCGTCATAATTACGACGAAATGTGGTTCGACTAACGCCGCTTCTTCCGACAAGCGAGATAGCCGCAATTCCGACGCTAATAATACGTCGGAATTGCAACGGTGTTCAATTTAAAAAAAAAAATGAAAATTTAAAAGAGAAAACGTTGTTTTGAATATATTATATGAAGTAAAACAACTATGAAGTCATTACATTTTCACATCTAAAGATTTGAACCCAAATATCCATCCAAAAGTGGAAGTCCCAATTCCTGCATAATGATAGAAAAATACCCCATGTGTCACATACAGGGACATGATATAAAACCCAAGAATGTACCACATGGAGATTATCGAAAATCGAGAAAGCATCCAAATATGCCCGAGGCATCTATAAGAAAGTGAAATAGCAAGATGTAGAATAGTAAAGCAATAGATAGAGTATCGACGTCCATTGTTCCAAATACAAATTAAAGTACCCAAAATCCTTGAACAAAGAAAATGCCAATCATGAGGAGTGTGATATGTCCAAAATATAAAAATACCATGAGACCATATCAATAAATTAGCAACATAGACCAAAGATAGCTAGTTTTGAAGGCGTAGTGATAAATGTAAGAATCATTTTTTTTTCACAAGAGAAAAACGTTGTTTTGAATATATTATATGAAGTAAAACAGTCCATGAATTCATTACATTTTCACATCCGAAGATTGGAACCCAAATATCCATCCGTAAAAGTGGAAGTCCCACCCCAAACAAAGGATAGAAAATACCCCATGTCACATACAAAGACTTGATATAAAACCCAATAACGGTCCAATATGGAGATTATCGACAAACTGAAAAGATCCAAATATGCCTGCTGCATCTATAAGAAAGTGAAATAGCAAGATGTGGAATAGTAAAACAAATGTATAGAGTGACAGACGTCCATTGTTCCAAATACAAATTAAAGTACCCAAAAATCCTTGAAATGTGAGAAAACGCTAATCATGTGAGGAGTGTGATATGTCCCAAATATAAAAAGACCATGAGACCATATCAATAAACCAAGAACATAGACCAAGATCGCTAGTTTTGCTGCAGTGATAAACATTAATCATTTTTTTCACAAGAGAAAAAACGTTGTTTTGAATATATTATATGAAGTAAAATAGTCCATGAAGTCATTACATTTTCACATCCTAGTACTGGAACCCAAATATCCATCCAAAAATGTGAAAGTCCCACCTCAAAAGGATAGAAAAATACCCCCATGTCACACATGTGATTCTGATATAAAACCCGCAACGGTCCATGGAGATTATCGACAATCTAATACTCTTTAACTATACTCTGACCTCTTTAACTCGATACTTTTAACTGCTTCCGATACTCTTTGACCTTTGCTCATCCTTTTATCCTTTTTATCATGATATACTGTGGTAAATAGGAAAAAATTTATGTAAGGATAATTTTTTACAAAAGTTCCATCATTTCTTCCCACTATTGAACTTCGGGTACCGTCCTTTGCAACTTCTTTAGTGCTTCATCGGCCTCAAGATATCCGAAGAAATTAGTCGATTTGGGAACAAATGATTTACTTCATGCTCAAGATAAAATAAATTCTCCAACTGCCATGAAGGTTTTTCCCCGTAGGCAATACCGTTGTTGATGAACCGGTTGAAGAACTAGCTTGATTATCAACATATTTGTCCAATTTTTCAACATAACTATCAAGGTCCATTAGCTTATTCGGTAACTATAGGACCGAGAAATCCTCTATTTAACAAAATATCTGAATCTTTCTCTCAAGGCAATGATTTCTTCTTGCATATCTCGAGCACCTTCGGTTTCTAACTATGTACCGTAGTTCTTTGTAAAACTCTCTTATTTCTAGAATTGTTCCTATCTCCGTCCCGAATACACCGCAAGTTGATTATTAGTCCGAGTATTCAAAAAATGTATAAGCTCTGTCATTCTTTCCGACATTCTAACTCTTGTCTCGATCTCTCAATCTCATCTAGAGCCAATTTAACTAAGTTATTATTTTCATCCATTATCCGAATTCGAGGACCAAACATCCTTTATTGATTGAATGATATTATCCCAAAGAATTTCATTTATTTCTTTTAAAGGTTTCTCCAATGTGAGATCCTTTTCCAATGCTTTGACTCGTTTTTTTTCTAATTTGTTCACTTCTCTTGTTTTATTAGCAACACTCATTTTTTGAAAGATCATATTTATGTTCTAGAAGTACAATTGTTCCTTTGTTTTTGGTGAAGCTCTACATTCGAATGTTCATAACTTCCATTGACTTTGTTAATTCATCGTTCAAATTTGGTGCTAGTTGCTCATGGACACCCCGCCGGCCGACCCGTTGTTGATGTACCTCGCTACTACCCTCGCTATGTATACTAGAATATTTGCCCGCTATCTTTTAATGCATTTCCTCAAGCTATTTTTCGCTGTTGCAGTAGTTGCTCATTAAATTTTAAGAGCAAATCCATTAGTTCTTCCTCAATTTTGTTTGATGATTTCTACAGCAGCTCATGGATGTCTTTGAGAGGCTCGTAACTTTAATTGTTTTCTCGTAGCCGCAATATCATCATCTTTTCTTGATCAAAGCTTCAATACCTTTCACATCTTTAGGATTATGACCCAAACCAATGATTATTTCCTCTAAATTTTTGATTCTATTATCCTTAGCCCGGGAGGAGGCTTTTTCAAGCCGCAACTTTGGCTATTATTATCCAAAGAATCCGCAACTTATGGGTCATCATTGATTTATCCGTCGTGAAAGTGTAATAAATCATCTCACCCGTTTGCTTGTGTAGCTCAATTTGATCGAAAGGATGGATATCCTTTGCTAATACTTCAAAATTAGTCCTAATGTAACTGCAACTGCCCGAGGCCGCTCGCACTGGCTTCAAAATGGCTCATTAACATTCATTCGTTGGATGTCATAAGTCGACATCAAATCTTTTTCTTGATTTTTCTGAGCTAATTTCAAAAAATTGGTTTGCATACTTGAAGCCTGCGGATCGTTCTTGGCCTTATAATAACATGAATGTTCTTCCGATGTCCTGTGCAACTTTTACCGGAGGTTTGAAAGAAGATATTTCTGCACTTTGTTGCCTCTCGTATTCCCTATTTTTGAAAATTAGTGGATGTCCCACTACCCGTATCTATTTTCTGATCGTCTTCTTCCCCGTCGTCAGGGATTTCCCGAAATGATTCATCTTCTCGAAGGGGATTTACCGCCTTTAACATCTGCCATTGCCGTAAGAGCCACCAATAGGGAGTAGTTGTTTCCGTCCTCTCTTCTTTTTCCCTTTTTCTATATTCGCAGGAGTTTGTAAAATAGAAATTTCGGCTCACTGATCTTGGTAGGAGTGAATTTGTCCTTGACCTGTTCTTAGAAGTCTCTCCGGTTGCGCCTCGTCATGAATTTTCAATTATTTGTATCGGCTCCTCTTTTCTTTCTTTTAGATTCCCATCAAGCATCGTACTAATTCCGCGCAAATTTTGTTGTAAAGTCCCGCCGAAGAAGATCCTCGTACCCGTCCAAAAGATTCTAGGTCAAGTATATTTTCAAGATCTTTCATTGCATTTTCAACATTGACTCGCTCACTATCATTTTCAACCAATGTCCCTTTCCGTCCATTCATCCATATTAGGCATATTGTTCTATTTCTCGGGATTCTTTGATGGATGTATGCGGACAAGCTTTTTATTTTTTCATTCTTCTCTATCACGTATAAAGTTGTTTGGATCATAAGGCACCCAAGAGGAAACTCTTTATAGTCTCGAGATAATCTTCTAAAATCCTTTCGGCTTCCTTTCCTACCTTCCCTAGAGTTACAAATGAAGGGACCTAATTGGCTCTTGATCCCGAGTTGAGCCTTTTTCTTTGTATTGCAAAAATGAATTATATCTCGAATTATTCATCCGCCCGAAATATTCTAATGCAAAGAGTCCTAATGGGACATACTTGGGCAAACTTGAATGGGCATAATTCACATCCATATCCCGATCTCTGTGGTAGTTTTGATATAGGTACTACCACCATTCGTAATGCTTCGAGAGTCAAGGATTTTCGATTTCATTGTTAATTCTAGAGAGACTCGTCAAAAAGGTAGTTGCAGATGAACAAAAAGGTCGACAAACTCATTATAGGAATAAGAAGAACCGTAGGAATCGTGAGTAATGGTAGACCAAAATATTATTCACCTAGATTCCCTTTGGCATCAAGTTTCTTAACATAAAAAGGGAAATTTTCTAATCGGAAAGTAAATCATGAGATGATATACATTTAAGAATACTTAAATACTCTCTCATTCTCAAATCTCATGAACCGACTGCGGATTTTGTCAACAATATAAGATGCAAAATCGTACTGATGCCAGGAGGCCGTCCAGGTAATGGATAACAATAATACTAGGACCCCCCCCCCCCCCCCCCCATGTTTAAAATAAGTCTACCTCATCAAGAAGAAAGTATAACCATAAGGGGGAGGGTTTTAGGGCCGATGCTCTAGTAACATGAAGGTTTGGCATAGGCGTTTAACTTTCATGGACAATCATAGTAGATTTCTCAAGCAATTCAACCATACTGTGGAGTGAGAGTCAATTGTGCTGAATTGTAGCATTTCATTTATGGACCGAGTAGTTATCGGGAAAAGGACATTTTGACTTGGGATAAAATCAAGCCATATTGGGATCATAATTTATGTGAAAGCAATAATGGATTAAATCAGAAAATATGACCGAGGAGAGAAGGTACATAGGAATATTTGATTCCCAAAGTCCAAATATGCCGAACCATTCAAATAATTGCCCCCGCAACGGCAAACAGCCCGAAGAGGCATCTCTGACTTGAGACGCAAGTCCTTAATTTGAAAACTAGCGCTAAAGGCAAATAATCCAAGTCCTTGTGAGGGGCATTGATGGGAATGACATTCAGAGCTACAGAACTTCCATTTTTTGTTCTGTGGATTCGTAAATGGAATTTCGTGGTTTTTAGAAAAGGGGCACACTGTCAGCTTTGGGGAATATAATTGCGCTCCGGGAACGAAAAAGACCAACCGAACTTCTTTTCGTACCTTAGGTGCGTAATTAAACTAAAACCAGGATTTTTACGTAGTTTAGCGGGGAATTGAATAAATACTGGTTATCAGGAAATGAAACGGGTTTAAACAAAATAAGTTATGATAAGAACCTCAAATACTTGGCTTCAATTCTTCTTCAAGAAGGTAACGGTCGCCAGCGTTAATGCTTGGTTTTTTAATTTGTTGCATGGAAGACCTGCCAGGCACATGGAACAATGAAAATTACGTGTACGCAATTTGTTTTATTTACAAAGTCAAAAGGGTGGCGGTTTTCATTGATGACGTCACTGGTGTACGATGGTTTTGTCAGCTGCAGGGATAGAGCGATCTTTTTTTGGTCAGCTTCGCGTAGTGGAAATCGGACCTAAAAAAGATTAGGTGAATTTGATAAGAAATTCGCTGGCCACAACTCTCCCTCCGTACGCCAAACCCAACTGACCCGAAAAAGATTAGGGCGAATTATTTGGTTTTTGTGTCACAAAATTGGGCCGACGTCGCCAGGTTATTTTGGAACGCAAATTTGGTTTTAATTATGGTTTATCGTCGCTTTCGGAAGTCCTGGTGGGCTCGGATTTAAGAACAATTTTGTTTTATCCCATCTTATAAAATTTGTAAGGCTTTTGATAATACACATATTTATAATAAATCATGGGAATAACACACTAGTAAACATGTGGAAAATTTATATAAATTATTGAGAACAATCATTTTTATCTAAAAATATCCAAATGCTTTTAGAAATAAGAATTCGAGTATTTGGTTCATATTGTTTTAAAGGAAGGAGTGAAGTTGGAGCCTCAAAAGATGCAGTTATTACAAAATGACTTATTCCTACGAAAATCACAGTTTTTAGAAGATTTTTTAGACTTACATGATATTATTGATCATTTGTTAAGAATTATGCATGCATTTCAAGTCCACTCACAATCTCTTGAAGAAAATATCATTTATATGGAATGATGAGGCTACTTCGGCATTCTCTCTTTTAATGGATGCCATGTCTTCTACACCAACATCGGTTGCACCTAATTTTGGTAAAACATTCATAGTAGAGTGTGAGGCACTAGGAAAAGAAATTTACGTAACATTAACACAATAAGGGATATCATTGGCTTTTAAAAGCAAGGAATTCAAAGAAAATATTTGGTGAAATCTACGTAGAAAAATTAAATGGAAGCAATATTACATGCATTAAAAAATGGGGATAGTATATCACTAGAGGTACTTTAAAAAGTCAAGATATACCATGATAGCATAAAGTATTTTTTGAAGCTATGGATTTCACTGAAGATTAACAAAAATGAGGAGAAAAATGAAAAGTTTTAATTTTGAGATAATCTCGCAAAAAGGGTAAGGAAAATTTAGTACATGATGCTCTTTCTAAAATAGAAGAGGCCTCAAATTTATATCCAATTACATTTTCTATTCCTAGGTGGCTAGAAGAAGCTTGCCATAATGGGAAAATGACAATAGTACTAAACAAAAACTAAAGTTTATAAAGGACGGGATGAACTCTATGGAGCATTGGGAGTGAAAGAGAGATATACTTTGGTGCAAATGTAGAATATTTTTATGCACGCAAGCATATTTGAATAAAACAAATATTAAGGGAGTCCCATGTCTCTCTCGATGGTAGGACACAGGTTCCTTAAAACATCTCAAAGGATCAAAAAATATATTTTTGGAAGGAATGAAGAAAGATATTCAAAATTTTGTAAGAGAAGGTCGGTTTGCATAATAAATAAAAGAGAGATAGTAAAATCTCTAAAGGTTACTTCAACTATTCCACATACATATTCAAAGACTAGAATATATATCAATAGACTTTAATATGTATATCAAATATAAAGGTAAGTATTACATTTTTAGGTCATTTATATAGACAAATTTTGTAGATTTTTTTGTAGAGCTCAAAGTACATAAACAACAAGCCAAGTGCTATGTCGTTGAAAGAAATTCATAGTATTAATGGTTTTCCTAAAGCAATAGTAACAAGAAAATTTTGGAAATAATTATTTATTATATGGAGAAACACTAGTCGCCATGAGTTCTACATATCAAACACAATCAAATGGTCAAACAAAATAGTTAACAAATGTTTTTAAGGTTATATACAATGTTACCGTTTTTTAGAAAGAAAATCTTAATGATGAAGCGGATTCTCAAGGAAGAATGGTAATATGATACTATCATACTACCTATCACACATCTACTAAAATACCATGATGATGTAAGTTTGGAATTTAACATTTTTACATGTTAAAGACAAATAGTCAAAATCACCGACAACTTAGTATGCCATAATTAATAATCATTCCCCTGCTCACTTTTTTAATAGGTTTATGTCACACGATGATGCAGGGGCATTAGGCACTAGCCAAAGAATGTAGGAGGTTGTGTCCACATGTTGTGGCGTAGGTTTGAAAACATTTGAGTTGTAACAACCTAGGTGTCATTACCTCACTGATCAGACATTTAGACTAGTTAGAGTTGTAGGAGCGAACAGCTTTCGCTTAGTTGAATTATTATAATTAGACCTTTTGATTTCTAGAAAGGTCTCGCAGGAACCGAAGAGCCATATGTTATGTATATAAATTGTAATTCTTCGGATGAATAAAAGTAGAGAGGGAAGAGGGAGAGTAGAGAGGGGATTTCTGCCATAAACCTCCGTGTGTGAACAATTGTTTCTAGTTAAATGATTTCCAAGCATAGCTGCTATTGAATTATTCTGAACTCGCTAATTGTGAAGAATTGTTTAACCGTGAGGCGATTGGGCATCGATAATTCCATTCTTCGTCTTTGAATTCCCGTAGAACTTTGGATAACCCTCGTGAACTCACCCCACCCGAAGGCGAGGTCTCCGTGTGAGAGAACCCGTGGGTCGTGAACACCGTTCAAATATAAAAATCCCGCTTAATAAAGAGACAAGATTGTTGTGCTTTGGAACCCGACCCGAGGGATTGACATGAGTTAACAAACAAAAGGATAATGAATCCGTACTGGTGACCCGTGGTCAAGCCCGTATTCAAAAACCACGAGCGGAATCACAAAGCTGGCTGCTCATATCACATCGCTTGCTAAGTAGGCGAGATTTTTATTCACGAGCGATTCCATAGGAATGCGACACATGGCGAAGTGACCCCGGAAAACCACCGTTTAACCCGCGCCATCGCACTTTAAAGCCCGACGTTGAAGCCGAGCGAAATCGGCTAAGAGTCATTGATTTGGAGAAGGGCCATCGGACGGGTCGCACGTTGAACTTACCCGCAGGTTAACTAAGGTGTGCGGAGGATATCCGTATGATACGAGTGTTTGATCGGGTTATTGATATATATAGGTAGTCGTGAGTATAATGAAATTTTTTAATTAAACGATTGGCGGATAATTAGCATAATTTCGAGCCAAGATTGTTGTAGTACGGTGGTGAAATATAGAGCCGAAATTTCATTACAAGTTATTTATTTAAAAAGAAACGTGGAGTATAAATACAAAGTGTTGAAATTTAAACATTGGTTATAAGGCTCGAGAGATAATATAAAGTCGAGAATATAAATTAAAGTCCAATCATTGTGGATATATTTTTATTTATCAAATTCTACGAATTTGATAAAATAAACCCAAAGAAAGAAGAAGTCAATTAAGACCCACGCCGGAGGAAAAGAACGGGGTAAAACCAGGGGAAAATGTCAGACAGAGTGATCAGAGGACACACCTCGCCTCCTTAGGGGTCCAATTTCAGCTTTGTTGCGTCACCATTATCTCTCTTCTAGCATTTACTTGTATTGAAGATCACTATTCTAGAATAAGGAGTTATTTTCTCCAAAATAACCCTAGCCAAACATTGACAATGTGGCATCAAGGATATCTTTCTATGCTTCATAAGTACATATGTTCTACTTCTAAATCATGTCTTGGAAGTGGTTTTTTTGCTGAAATTATTCACCGCTGATTTCATACTGTAAAGTCTTTTTCACATTTTCGCATCCAATACATGAAAAAGATAATGGTTTAAAACAACATAAATATTTGAAATTTTGCAATAATTGTCCTGGCACACTTTGAATATGAATTTTGAAGTCAAGTGCATGATGTTGTATAGGATCAAGTGTCATTTGAATACCAAATGTTCTCAGAAGAAACTTCTCAACATGCTACCCTCGTTGCAGAAGGATTAAATGACAATATTGCATCAACTATTTCCATAATAAAAGTGCACCTCGGCCATAAGACTAAACAACACAAATGTTTTAGATCTAACAAGACCACACAATCAAATGTATTCCACAAGACCAATACCGTATGAAAAATGAAAAGGAGTTTGCAACCAAAAATACCGCAGTAACCAATTCAATTAGATACACCAAACCATCAAAGAAAGGAAAACTGTACCCTACTTGGCCCCAATATTTTCAACCGGGTCCTCCAATTCAACCAATAAAAAGGCCAAAACCATAGCATTGAGATACATTTCATTACACTATCAATAACAATAAAATTGATCTACCCATAACCCTTTCCTTTAGACTAATCGGGTAACAAATATGTTTCCTTTCACCTTGAGTTTTCAAATTATGCCTACCAAATCTAAGACATTTAAGAGGGGAACTAATACAACGTTAAAAGAAAACCGTAGCACACATCTACAAATTACCTCCCTAGCTACTCACACACACCATCATTAACTATTTTCGGAGAAACATGCTTGCTCTCCAAGACAACATTTTGCCCTTCGCCCCAAGGGTGACTCCAACAACATCGCCAAGTTTGTTCACACCGCTCGCAAGACAAATTGACAATGCTTTCAGTAAGTGTAATTGAATGCCAGACAATATGCCAAAACAATCCTCCATGAAAAATTAAAATAACACATTAAACTAATATAAGTGGACAAGGAAAGATCCACCGCAAGGAAGTTTCACGTGGCAGTGACCTTTCCTTTAAACATAATTTTTTCCCCTCGACCGCAATTTTTTTGTCACCGAGCCATCCTTGCTGAAGTACAACCTCTTTCCAGCTCTTTATTAACTACCTTCTCTTTGTCACGTAATCTCGTAGCCCCTCTTCTCGCTTGAGCGATTAAAGGAAATGGGTGAAAAACTGAAAGAGAATACAATTGACTGCCATAACCAATAAACATCGTACCCAACTTCTTCCCCTTTCCATCATACTCCAATGATATAGATGTGGCAATTGTTTTCATACCGCCCAAAGCAAGAGGCCATCTTCTTATGCCGAATACACATAGAATTACAAGATCTTCATATTATGTAACTTTAAAAAACATGACTCCCATTGCTAAAAACCACTTTTAAGTTGTAACAAAGAAAACTAAACAACTATCAAAGAACTCTCCGGGAGCAGCCTCTTCAAGAGAAAAACCAAAGAGAAATACAACCAAATCCTCATTTTAATGAGATCAGACTATATATTTGCATTAAGATAATAGAAATAAATCACGACTATATTAAATACCACAAAACAATCTTTAACCAGTTGTCTCTCGCGGCCTCGTGCTGCCATGCTAGAGGTTGCATATTTTTAATTTAAATTTTCACCTCTCGTGCCCATCTATGAATGCATCCAATGGGATATCTACATCAAATTCTCCTTATATCCCCAAAAACAAATTCCCTACTACAAGAGCACCACAGCATTGATGGATCACCCCAACACCGTCCCACCCACTAGAAACTATGGAAAAGGAAACCCGAGAAAACTTCGAAATATCTCAAGATGACTATATGGGTGGTTCTTAAATCAACTAACCATTCCGAACATGCTCATCAATCCAAACCATGAGTATTATGTGACAATATTCAAGCAAAGTAATCGAATCTGATTTCGAAGCTATGTTAGAGAAACCCTAAACTCGCATCAAAATAGGTGAAATGTGGCACCACTCGTGATTGACATGTGCCAATTGGTACAAGTGGTAGACAATTGGCATGCTCAAACAACGAGGTGTGATGCAAAAGAATGACATGAGGGGAGAAAAATATCGTAAAAGCCCCAAATCTAGAGAACTAAAGCTCATCACCAACTCCGAGATTGACAACTTTACATGATGTAACCTATGAAATCGTAAATGGAGAAATCATAGTAACAATAAAGTAACCTATGTAAAATTAAATTTGGATTCATCCCGGGGAGGGTAATGGGAGAAATCATAGTGAACAATAGGAAACATGCAGTTGCTTACAATCAAACATGAAAAAACACATACAAAAAAAACCTAGATAATAATCATGAACAAGTTTACATTGAATTATGAATCAGAAAGGAACTTACAAAATGTGACATTATGAACTCCGGTCAAGCACACAAGCAAAATATCCTAGACATGACCAAGTTGACAAGTTGTATTGCTCATGATGCAAGAGGATTTGTACTGGTGACCGCCAAGTCAATCAAAAATCCATCATTATCTATACAATAAATACAAGTAATTGATGTAGTATTTTTTACTCTAATGATGCATTCTTATGATAATGTTAGAACATATGTTGAAAATGTCAAAACATACCCGAATAAGCTCCTCTTCGCTTACAAGAACAATTTATCGAGTCGCATGAACTTAAACAAGCCTCCCACGATTCTGGAAGAGTAGCAACTAAGTCAACAAGACTTTTTGTTGCTACACTCTAGATCGAAGGAGGTTTGCTCCAAGATTAAATTTGCTCCAACAAATTATTCTCTACTAAACAGGCCAACCACGTGATGGTGGAAGCCTTATGGCCCCTCCCCCCCTTCACATCACTCTCACTCTACTCAATCTATATTTGATTTTTTACTTATGAGCATAAAAAAAAATATTCAATAACTAATAAAAAAACAACTTAACAAAAATTACTCAAGGAAACATCGCAATTAATGTTTGACATAAAAATAGTATGATAAATGAGTTTTTTATATAACGCAAAACGTTCCAAGTATGCATTACTGGTAACGTTTTGTCTTATAATAATACAATATTTTACATTATTATCGAATTTTTTCTTCCTATTTTTAAAGCTCCTAATTACATCATCAATATCATCATGCTCTACTCCCTGCTTTCATGCTCGAACCGCATCAGCCACCTAGTTGCGTAGTCACGATGTCTCAACCATCCAAAGGACGCGGGCATCGCCTACAAAACAGATCATATTAAATTTTAATTGTTAGTTTTTAAATATCATTGAACTAGTTCGGTAATATTAATAAAAAAAATTTGCAATGAGATTATTTACCTCGGTGCACCAATTGTCGTCGGGCCGACCTAGTTGCGTAGTCACGATGTCTGTCTCATCTGACAGGCATTGCCTACAAAATCGTATAATATTAAATTTTAATTGTCAGCTTTTTAAATATCATCAATCCAGTTCCTAAGAATATTAATAAAAAAATTGCAATGAGATTATTTACTCCGGGTGCACTGCATTGTCGATTGGGCCGATCATTTACAGAGGTCACTATTGTCTAGTCTCATTCAGCCGACGGCATCGCCTACAAAAACACGTATAATATTAAATTTTAATTGTCACGCTTTTAAATATCATTGAACTAGTTCGTAATATTAATAAAAATAATTGTAATGAGATTATTTACCTGGTGCACCAAGCTTGTCGCCGCCGACCTAGTTGCGTAGTCACGATGTCCGGTCTCATCCATGATTGTGGCATCGCCTACAAAAAATGTGATAATATTAAATTTTAATTGTCGTTTTTTAAATATCATTGAACTAGTTCGGTAATATTAATAAAAAAAAAATTGCAATGATTATTTACTCCGGGCACCACCAGTTCCGCGCCGACCTAGTTGTAGTAGTCACGATGTCTAGTCTCATCCAAAGGATTGCAGCATCGCCTTTACAAAAACAGATAATATTAAATTTTAATTGTCGATTTTTAAATAATAACTAGTTCTGCATTATTAATAAAAAAAAATTGCACAGATTATTTTACCCGGTGCACCGTTTTCATCGTTGGGACTATTGCCCCTATTCTCTCCCCGGTGGTAAGATCTCAAGGGAAACATTCTCTCGTCATTTAAACAAAAACGTTATAAGGACAACCATCAAGGTATAATTAGAAAAATTATAAGTGGAAATTAATTACTCACACGTTCACCGATAGTAGCATTGTCTACTCGGTCCCTACTACAATGATCAAAGCACGTGAGGATCATCTACATTTGGCTCTAAAACTCGGGTTATTTGAAGGCTTCGTAGTGTCAAGCCCCCCGACAAACAAAGTTGTTAGACATTAAATTTATGGATGAAAAAAACATATTGAAAGGTTAATGTTTTACCTTATCGTGCATTCTCGATCTTGGGACCTCAAGCACAAGCTTATGCGACGTTCAACTATGGCTTGATAGCTTCAAATGGAAAGCGATATTTTTTATTCTCCTTATTGTTTCTATTCAAGTCATCACCCTGCCATTACATATGTCCGTGTATTTTTAATCATATTTGATAGGATTACAAAAATGTTGGAAGGCGACATAATTAATTATAAGATGTTTAGCTACTTAATTGGTTAATTCTTAAGGCCACTTCAAGTAGCCGCCCGGCCTAGCTTCAGATGGCCCTTCTTTTCAATCCTAGCTGGGTTGCCTTTGAGGTGTCAAAACCTAGCATCAAAATATTAAAGTCGATATGACGTAGCACACTATTTTAGACATAGAGAAAATTAAAGCTATTGAATTAAAGTTGTAATTTACCTTATGGTCCAACTTGGCATTTTTCCTTCTTTCTTTGCCCTTTTCTCTTTTCTTCGTCATGGATGAGAGTGCTCTCCACTCACTGAACTATGAGAGGATGCTCATATTCTAGGGTTAAATTGTAATTGCATCCTATAGGTGTCCCTGTATATTTTAAATATTCCGCTGTAATTACCCGAGCCACCGCCGTTCGTCAAATATGCCGACCCCAAAAGGGTTTCTAGGATAACTAGCTCTTTTTTCAAAGTTGGAACTATGGGAATTCCACCCCGTGGCGTATGGTTGGGCCAAAAATTACTAACGCATGGCTTCCGAGTTACCCGAGAACTCATTTTTTCCTACACAAAAAAAAAAAAAAAGATATTATCATTAATTTAAAATAAAAATCGTGAGAAATATGTTTTAGATAAAGTACATGAAATAGTTAAAATATTAAAATTTACCCAAGAGTTGTACAAGGTTTTATAGGGACACCTTCATCGTTCACCAACAATGTGCCATTAATGGCCCCGTGGATTTGGACACGGTAGCTCCAGAAACGAATATCGTAGTTGGCCATATCGCTCATCATTGCCAAATTACTGTGTTGTCAATATCGGGTGTCTTGGCTTAAAAGGTGGTGTTTCTTGGCCGGCACCTAAAGGAGGAGAAGGTGTACAAGAGGGTTGTCACAATCTCTTTCCTTTGTGTCCCACTACCACCAACACCGGATCTCGTAAAGCGTAAAACGCTACATACAAAAGAAATTTCGTTAGTTTAGTCAATGTAAAAATTAAAAATCAAATTATCACAATTCATCTCATGTAGAACAAAAAAAAAATATCCTTTTGACTTTTTATTATTACCTTATATCTTTCTAGCCGGCTCATAAGTTGTTTTATCTTCTTCGTTTTTGAGGTGTTTGAGGCGCTGCCTATCAAAGCATTAAATTCCGACCTTGCATCTCGTGCCTTTTTCGCAACAAGAACACTCGGGAGATAGGGATGAAGAAAGCTCTTCCTCAAAGAGGGAATCATCAGCACTATGCATAGGTGTCCGTATATTTGAACAAAATTAATATTATTTCAATTATAAATAACTAAAATACCCGAAGATAGAGCAATGCCGGCACTTTACATGTTCTTCCGTCGTCTTTCCCGATCATCCCAACTCGGGGTTGTCTCCGCACTTTCATCACCGCCACATTGCAATAAAATTATAAATGTAAAAACTTGAAAACAATATCTAACTTAAAACACAAAATGAAAATTGAAATAATTTCTAATAAGACACCAGATGACAGAAAGTTAGAGTTTCAAATATGCCTTTACTGAATTCAAATTCCGGAAACATGTCATTGCACATTAAGGCACCCAAACAAGAGACGAGTTGACAATGAAGACCTTATTGAATATATTTCTGGAGCAACTTCTAGTAAACTTGTTGTGAAGACCTTGAGGACATTTTTTTGGAGCAACATTGTTGAAGCCGATGGTATAGCATTTTTGGAGACGATCTTGAAGGGCCTTGAAGTGAAGCTTTTGGAGCAACTATTGAAAAATCCTTAGAGAATTTAAGTAAGGCACTTTCTATCTTCCATCACCTTTTTCCTTTCAATATCCTTTAAACGATTTTGTTGATATTTAATGTTTGAAATCACGTTATAATTCCTTCATTATATGTGTTTGGGGACTAGAATAATTTCACACTAAACCATGCATACTTAAAAGTAACTTAACAGATCCATAAAGTAATAATAATCATAATTCCTAATTTCCTATTGTACGATATGATGCAAATTATTCAAACATGAAGCAATGAAGACATGCAATGTCCGAATTTCAAGATTGATGAACCAATACAAGAATTTAGAAACTACAACTTTGATTCAATACTCGTGTCCTTAACTCCAGAAGGAATCTAAGTTTGTAGTACGAACATGCATCGTGTATTATCAATTTAATTGACAACAACTAAAGGTCATATACCTCATCAATTCCTTCCCATTTTGTGTTTTTATGTTATATTCCTTATAAAGGTGTCAAATTTCTTCCTCAAAGTAAGCAACCACCGAATAAAATAAAATAGTTGAGATATGATTGAGAAAATGGTCATTTATTTCTTAAAAGATCTTCACGATTTCTTTGGTTGTTTTTCATCTCAAGAAACATGAAATGGCCTACAAAACTATCGTGTCAGAATATAAGAAACAACACTCTGCAATGGCCATTTTCAAAGCCAAATGATGTCCATTGAGGACATGGCTTTTATTTGGTCTCCTATTTCATAGAGCTGTGTAGAAATGGAACTTTTTTTGTACCATTTCCAAAAGAGGTAAAAAGGGAAAACCTTCTTTTTCCAAGGGAAATAATTTACCTTTCCTTTTTCAAGATAATCTAAATCACAAAATATGAACTATCTCGCACACATTCTTGGATAATGTGAAAGTGGAAAAGGAATAACTTACACAAGTGATGCACACATGTACACTTGAACACTAATATATTTTTTTGTAGTTGAAATGCAATGCTTGTTTTCATTTAAATGTAGGGTTTTTTAAAGCAGGAGAAATAATGGCTACTAATTTAATAAGCGTTTTCTTGGGAAAAATTTAAATCTTTGTATTGGGTGATCAAGATAATAGAGGGTATTTAATTCCGATTCTTGACATTGTGTTTAACTTGAATAACTCAAATGATTACCGATGAGTTCTTTTTTCAAGTATGTCACTCAAAAACTCTTATGTGTCAAAGCATTGTATGATGCATAGCATTTTCTTGTTTCCTTTCGCCCAATGTAAAATTATATTAATATATTGGAGCACGAATGATAACTACAATTTTTTGCTCAAGAAGATATCCACCCCCAAGATTATGAAAATTTTTCTCAAGTGGAGCTATTGGTTAGGCCGTAGGGTCAACCCTCTATAGGAGGAAGGGCCCGCAAGAAGAACTTACCATTTTTAAAAGAGTCGAGGGCCAATGCTGTTCTCAAGAAGAGCCGTAGGCGAATGCTATTCGCAAGAGTCGAGGCGAATGCAGCTTAATGTCGTTTCGCAAGAGCTCAGGCGAATGTTGTTCTCAAGTAAGAGTCTGTGTAGAATGTATTATGGGCGAATGTTGTCTCCTTCCGCAAGAGCGGAGGGCGACGCGTGATATCAGACGTTAATGTAGCACACATGTACATTTGAACACTAATATATTTTTGTAGTTGAAATGCAATGCTTGTTTTCATTTAAATGTAGGGTTTTTAAAGCAAGGAGAAATAATGGTCGCCAAATTAATAAGCGTTTCTTTGGGAAAATTTAAATCTTGTATTGGGTGATGAAGATAATAGAGGGTATTGAATCTTGATTCTTGACATCTAGAGAACCCTACGCCTAACACAATCCAATGGAATTGACCAAAAACCCAAATAGAGTCAACCCTACTATAGAGGAAGGGCCCTGCAAGAACTTACCATTTCCAAGAGCCGAGGATGAATGTCAGTTTCCGCAAGAGCCGAGGGCGAATGCTGAGGGCAAATTCTCGTTCTACAAGAGCCGAGGGTGAATGTCAGTTTCCGCAAGAGTGGAAGGCGAATGCGCGCGTGATATCGTACGTTAATGTAGCTACGAAGGGGACGATACGAAACAATGTAATCATTTTTATGTAGAAGCGTGCATATAATTTTTCGTATTTGTATTTAGCGCGCATATAAGTGTCGTTATACCGACGGTGAGAAAAAGGTCACTATTGCAACGAAGGCCTTCCAAACGTCGCAATTACGACACTTAGACATTGTGTCGCACTTGTCATCATCGCAATAGCGACGTGTTGGGCCATAGTGTCGCCAAAGGCGACGTCTTCCTCCAAACGTCGCAATTGCGACACTTTTCTAAGTGTCGAGACAAGACACTTTTCTATAAACGCTTCGTATAGCAACGGTTTCAAGTGGGATGGAAAAAAATTGGGGAAATTTCCGACATTTGGTCAAAAGTGCTCGAAACAAGTGTTGGAATTTCCGCCAAATGTAGTAGTGCATATTGCAACCTCGCACCGAATGATATGCTCTAGCTAAAAGGGATGTTGATCTTAAATAACTTTTACGTCATGGTAATTAAATCACATGAGGGTATTGGAATGCATAATATTGTTGAGAATGAGGGAGACTACATTACCATTATTCAGCACACTATGCATGATTTATGGGTGTTTCAATTTTACTTGAGTCGCAATGGATATTGTGCTACGTACAATGCTCTTGTTGCACAAGGTTTCCATGGTGGTCGCTTCCTCGAGGAAGTGATTAGGGGTGTTTTGACAATGAATAAGATCCATCATATTACCATTATGATACAAAGTCTTCACCATCAACGATGACGTGGTTATGTGTGAGTTTATACCGGCATGGTACAAAAATTAAGTAATGTTGAAGGCAAAATGTCATGTTGAAGTGAATTGCCAAGGTAACGTGCACATTATTCAATACTAGGAGAGTGCCATTTATGAATTGCAACTCTTGGAAAGTGTGATCTATCACCATGTCAAAGCAAGTGGGGACTGCCCACATTGGGCTACGATTTGTGGGGTAATCACAAGACAAATATGGTAATGAAAAAATGGTAAATATTCTTTAATACACATGACATTATATTTTGAAAAAGTTATAATAAAAACTTCTAATTTATTCATTCATTAAATTTAAATATAAAAATTTGTAAATACATACACACACACACACACACACACACACATATATATCTATATATATTCATTTTTAAGATTAAACATGTTATAAGTTAAAGAGAAATCAATAACAAAAAAATATAACAAATATATTACTATTTTTGTTATCTTGACATAGCTAACATAGTAATAGCTAACATAACAATGGTAAATTAAATCACCCTAATAAAAAAATAAAAAATACATTATTATAACCGTATAAAAATTAATAAAACAAAAAAGCTACATTACAAAATATTCCGTCGTTACAAAATGTTACAAAATGTTACAAAATGTTTACCACTGCCGCTATTCCAACGTTTGGTCTTAAACATCGCAATACCAACAAGAAAACTTCAAAACCATCGCAATAGCGATGGTTGTCCCCAATACTATCACACTACCGACAAGTGTCTCTAAATGCTTGCAATAGTGACGCTTGTCTCCCAAATGTCGCAATACCGACTCATGTCTTATAAACGTCACAAGCTCCGACATTATGTCCCGAAACATTAGTATTCCAATGATGTTTCTAAACGTCGCAATAATAATGATTTCTTAAATGTCGCTATAGCGACGTTTGTTGGTGGGATTTTTAAAATTCGAGAAAAATTGGGGAAATTTTTCACAATACGTCAAAAGTGTCTTAACTAAAGTGTCGACCTTTTGACCAAAATGTACTAGTGTTTCTTTCCATTGGGAGATCAAAAGAAGAGGGTCCTCGTGCTTCATATCATATTTTGGAATCAAGCCAAGGCAACATTGTCCCTGCATGAAATGCTAGCTTCTCTAGTCCATGACTCGTTATTTAGTGAGTCAGTTGTAGGTTGAGTTCAATGCTCCATTTGGAGTGTTTTCTTTTTCAGTATCAAGGATCAAATTTCCTTCATTGAGAGAGTCTATTGGAGGAGTGCCATTCATATCTACACCGCTCAGCCACCTCCTCTTTGTGTTTCCGGGGCCAGTGATTCTTGAAATTTGTGGGCCTCAGATTCACCATTTCCGTATGTTGTGTATTTATAGAACCCTGGGTTATCTAGGAAATGTGTATGGGAGCACAGATCTCCATTTTTGGCCTTGTATGAGCAAGACATTATCGCATCCATTTATATATTTTTCCTGTACTTGACAATATTAGTCATTAAAATTGTGTTGTGCTTTTTAGTATTTTTTTAGTAGCAGTGTATTATATGTTTTCAGCTTTTGGGCATCGAGGTTTCTTTTTCCTATCTTGAGGGACTTGATCCCCAAGATATTGTACTTATTTATTGTTTTTATACTTAATATCATGGATCTATCGTTTGGTCTATATGTAATGTGTTGAAATTTTCTCTGCTTCCATTATTGTGAACTACATCGGGCCGCTTTTCCCATTTGGGAATATTACGGTGTTAGCTTGACCACAAATTTCTTTGTATTTTTCGTCTACTCTATTACTCTCGTAAGCAAATGAAACTCACAAGAAATAACGTGAAACATCAAATTGAAAACTATCAAGTAAGATTAACTAAATGACAAAAATAAACAAAAGTAGCTAATTGATAGAAAAAAACTAGCAAATGACAGAAGGAAAAAGAACGAAAACAACAGAGAAGCTAAGGCACATAAATTAAGCCCTAACCTACGAGCCTTGCTCCTTGAAACTATATTAGTAAAACATCTACCTACTCATTACATTACAAAAAATATTATTACATCCCAAAGGTCTTAAACAAAAATCCTATTAGAATGGAAAATGGAGTATGAGATGGAATGGAATGAGAATGGAATGGAATGGATCGTATTGAATACACTTAATCAAATGGTCGGACTGGAAAGGAATAGAATCGACTAACCGACTAACTCTTCCTAGATCTAGCTCGCTCTATTTATTCTACGGTAGCTACCAAAAACTCCTTAAAAAATAGTGATTGAGTCCACTCGACTCCCGCAAATAAAGATCTGCTTTCCTCTTGAGTTGTTGGCTACCTCCGGAACTCGAACCGCCGGAGAGAATATTTGGGGTGATTGAGTCCACTTTAATCTAAGTAAACAGAGATTTAGTGCCCTCTTTGAGTTTCTTGCTACCTCTAGAACTCGAATTATGGAGAGAATATTTGGGGTGATCGAGTCCACTGACTCCAAGTAAACAGAGATTGAGTGCACTTCGCTCGCCTTTCGGGTTGTCTTTATAGTTACGAGGGTGGACAAACCTCTTGAATCTCTCCAATATTTCTCCATAATTTCCCGACATTGTGCTCATTTACTCTTCAATCTTGATCTTCCAAAGGCAGTATAAGTCCTTAAATTATCTCCTTTTCAAATCTCCATATTCTTCCCAATATTCTCACAATATTCTACAAAAATAACCAATATTAGGCACAATATGCAATTACATTTAAACCTTCCTAATAAAATATTAAAGCATAAGAAAACATTATTAAGTGCGAAGGAGAGATTTAATTTATGTTTTTATGTGCATAAGGAAGGTAGATGAGTCTAAGAAAAGCTAGATGGGCCCCTAATTTATGTCTAATTTAGAGGCCCATCATCACCCTCACTCGAAACCGTTGCTCATCCCCTTGAGCAACCTATTCATCCTCCCTTCCTTCTAGTTCTTCCTACATGCTAGCTTATTTCATCTTCTATTTATTGGCTCATGTGTCGCTCCTCCTCGCTAATCTTCTTGTTATTCTTCTCGCATTTCTTCTCGTAGGTGCTTCATGGAGGTCTTCATATGCCTTAAGCAATTTTTTTTTGCATGCCAGAGTAGATCCACCTTTTTTTTTAATTGCATGTAAAATAAACTCACAGCTCTTTTTCTATGAACTCGAATTCACCCTTGTTACCCCCTAGCACTCCTTGTCTTCCATTAAAATGAACTCGCTTACTACCAAATTTCTCAAGTCTTTTTTACTTTTGGCTTGTTCCCTCTTCTGGTGGAAAAGTTGAGGCTAGTCACAGATAAGGCTAAGGTTGCTCTACTACTGATTTTGGCTATATAAAAAACTTTCCTTATCACAATTTTTGCTGTTTTTATTAAGCTAAAATAGATTAGAAGAAAGGGTTAGATGATTTCATGTCTCGAGCTCATCATTTATTTAATTTTTGCAGTGATATTGAAGCCACGACATGGTTGTTGAAGTTGTTCTGGTGGTTCTGAAGCTACATGTGATAATCTTCTTGAGGCCTTTTTGGAGCTCTGAAAGCGCAGGAGAAGGAAGTCCAATTTTGACTACCTTTGAACTGTGGTGTTGGATCGAATATTATTTTTGTGCCAACTTGTTGTTTTCCTACTCAGAAGGTTAGAGAGCACTTGCATTCATTAGAGAGAGATACATGGAAAAATGAAGTTTTTTTTTTTTAAGGCTCACTAGCTGCCTCAATGAGCTTTTCCACTAGTAGGTCTCATTTTGTAGTTTTAAAGGATGTTTTCACCTAGGATATTTTATTTTTCTCTTTCTTTATTTCCTAACTCAATGACTCAGCTTCTATGGAGGTTTTCAATCGTTGGATCTGACCTTGGGACACTCAAAAAGAGGTTTTCACCTGAGATTTTATTTTTCGCTTTTTTTTCTTTTTTTTTTTTTCTTTTTCTTCACTTTCCTACTCTACTCTTGAAAAAACAAAAACCTTTTCAAGTATAGTAATACTTCCAATGGAGCCATATACACATCAAGATGACAGATAACATCATGTGCACACATGAAATACATTCTTTGAAATGTACCTAAATATGAGAGTTTAATTTTTTGATTTGGATTGTATCAAATACTATTGGAGAAGAGTGTGTTGTCAGCAACTTACCGACTATTGGAACCATATGTCAATATAGTTGTGATGCCCCTAGTTCACTCCGTTGAGTTAGATCACCTGGATGTCCTCTATTATGGCGCTCAAATCTTCCACTTTTTGCTAATTTGCCTTCGACACATGGAGGAAATGCTAGTAAACATGAGGGAAATTTCTCAACATCCGATTTTGATTTCTCGCTCTTCATCATGTGCAAATTTCCTCGATCTTTTGATCTCCTCATTTGGATCTTCTTCTTCTTGATTTTGTACTTCAATGACATTGAAATATCTTCTTTTAATACCTTTCTTGAACTAAGATGCATACCATTTAGATCAAGAGGATATGTTTGGTAGTGTTGTACCTCAAAGATTGTAAGTGAGCCTTCGAGATACTTATCAGATGGGTTTGGAAATGGTGGTATAGGTAGTTGAGTGGGGTTGGATATAAAGGAGATGGATGTGGTTAGGAGGGCTAATGGTTGTGGTAAGGGTGGATGGTAGGGATAGCATGGAGTTAGGTATGGAGGATATTGAGGGAAATATTGAGAATGTTGAGTATTTTCCTATCAAGAACGTTGCCAACCATGTTTCCAAGATTGGTTTTGGGGTTGAGATGGCCAACGTTGGAAGGAGGAACTATGTCCCAGCTTAGTTTTGCAGATGGATGTAAATAAGCTTGAAATTTTGAAGTGGGTCCTTACATCATATCAAGTTGACTAGGCTGCCAAAAGGTCTCCTGGAGCTACATAACATAGCTTGGTGATTTCATTCCATTGTCTTCCTCAAGTTAACTTCTTTAAACCCTAGGAATGATGAACAACATTTAGTAGCATATGATTCTACATGGATAGCAAAAATATCAACATATTTTTTTTTTGTCATTTTACATTCTTAGCATTTTTACTTGTTCACTTATATTGCTATAATTATGTTTTAAATTTGTTAAGAAAATTTCCAAGTTCACCTTTCCTTACCAATGTTGATGCCGATCACTTACTCTTTCCCTTACTCTTGATATGCGTTTGCATGTTTCACAAATTTCTTCAAATGATAATTGATATACATCTCCTTTACTCATGATATTAAGGAGATCAATCCACCATCCCTAATTTTATAAGTGAGAGGGCTTTTAGTGTGTCAAATCCTAAATGATGCAAGTTTTCCTTCTAACATTATACATGAACCTTTCTATTAGATCCCCAAGGCTCTCATCTTCTTCTTGGTTCATTCTAAAAAATTTTTCCGAGATCATGATCTTTGTATTTTTTTAGAAATACCTTTTTCATATCATTCCATGATCTGGTTGGATTAGTACCTAGAGTCATGAACCATTTAAGAGCTCTATCCTTCAATGTTGTAGGAACAATCTCAGCTTTAAGTGTGTGATAAGTAGCCATAAGACATACAAACTATCTCAAATTCAAAGAGAAATGTTTCTAGATCCTCTGTCCTCAAACCATTGAAGTTGGGAAGGAAAGATGGAGGGATGCTCTTCATATGTACACCGGTGTCCATATCTTGAATGGGAAACCAAATAAGATATTCTTCATTGTCATCATATATATCTATCTCTTGTAATCAAACCGTATAGTGATGTGGTTCTTACTAGACCACGTGGTCAAGTGGGTGTTGGTATTGGATAAGTATTTAAAAAAAAAATCTGAAAGTATCCCTACTCCTATGAGGTATGAAAATCGTATATTTTTTTTTAATATTTCTCGAAATGGCATGAAAAATAAAGGAAAGCATAAAATAATGCTAAAAACAAAATAAAAGCATCTACTAGACACCCCGAAACGGGTGCCAAAAGTGGTGAGCTCCCGGTATTGCACCAAGAGTGGTGCAATTCTTAGCCGCCCCTACTTTTCTTATCAACCCTAGGTTCATACAAACTGGAGATATGATAGTGCTATATACAAAGCAAATGCATTCTTCTCATGTCATCCTCTACCCCTGCTAAAAGGGTGCTACTTCTAGGGGTTCTCGCAGATGCCTATCACACTTCAATGAAACTAAAATAAATATGTAAAAGGAAAATGACAAAAATGAAAACTAATTCAATCTGCAAAGGAAATGGCAGAAATGAAACTAATTTAAATTGGCAGAAAGGAACACTGTCCACACTTAATCCTACAACTGCCAGTACACACCATAATCTATCTATCATGCTCCTATCTAAGGCATGGTTCATGACCTAATTTAATTTCTGAAGAAGTGTAAGCCAGGCTGAGGAAAGGGCTAAAGAGGCTAATGGAGGGCTTAATGCATGAAACAAGGCTGAAGTGGAAAGAAGGTGGTTAAACCTAACAACCTTATTATAGCGCATAAATGGCTTTGGAGTGGAATTTTTTGAAAAGAGTGATGGTGGAGAAGTGGAGCACAGTCAGAGCTAGAGCGAAGTACGAGAAAAGGTAAAATATGCGAAGTGCGATGGGGTAAACATTGTGATTTGTGATGTGTAAATGTTACAGTAAGGTGATATGTGATATCGCAATATCGCAATCGATTGTTGGAAGCGTAATGTTAATGAAAACTAATTAAATAAAGGCGAAGTGTGAAATGTGATGGGTGACAAGGCAAAGTGGGACCGTAGCAAAGCGTGATTTCAATATCGCAATCAGAGGATCGGAGCTGTAAGTCTTAAAAGAAAAGGGTAAATGTTAGGAAGTGTGATTGGTGGATGTGTTATAGTGGGAGAAATGAGAAGAAAAGGGCAGGTCAAACTTCTGATGGTTTGTCGGAGCGTTTTGTGTTAAAATGGTTGTGATAGCCGCATAACATGAAACTCAAGGATTAGGAAGGCATCAAGCCATGAAGTGTCGAATAAAAGAAAAATGGATAGGTGTGAATAGAAGGAATAGAAGTGTAACAATAGAGATGGAACGGATATGGTAAATGAAGCAGAGGTGTTGGAGAACTTCCCCGTAACTTTAATATTGATTTCTACAAACAAACCCGCAAATTCATGCATGGGAAAACAAACGAAATGCGTGGATAAAAATAGTGAACAAGAAGCATTTTTTTGCTCAGGAAAGGTCAACCTGGCTTAAATATATTGAAATAGATGAGAGGGTAGTGTTCAACACAAATTTTTGGATTTTTTCTCTACCTCTATTACTCTTGTAAGAAAATGAAAACCTACAAAAGCAATGTGAAACATCAACTTGAAACTATCGAAGCAAGATTAACAAAATGACAGAAACAAAAGTAGCTAATTGACATAAACAAAACTACCTAATGACGTAAAGGAAAGAATGAAAACAATAGGAGAAGTTGAGGCACATGGATTGGGCCCTAACCCACTCTAGCCCGCTCCCCGAAATTAGATTAGTAAAATAACATCTACTTCCTACTCATTACATTACAAAAATAATATTACATCCAAAGGTCTTAAACAAGAAAGCCTAATAGAATGGAAAATGGAGATGGCATGGGAAGGAATGGAATGAAATGGAATGGAATGGACTCGATCAAATGATCTAATTGAATTTTACCTGACAAGAACTAATAGAATCAACTAACCGATCAACTTCCTTCCTAGCTCTAGCCTCCGCTCTCATTAGGGAATTTGATGTCTAAAATGGCCTCCTAAGGAAATTATAAAATACAGAAATAATAAAATAAGATTTGATTACACCATCAAATTTCAAAGAGGGAAAATTAAAAATCGTTTTTTCAATCATATTTTTAACTTCATTCCAACGCTTTAGTCAACTCGAGTGTATAATTATTGATGCAAAATTTAATTCTCATTCAGGAGTGGTTTCCATGTTGCATAATTTCGATAACGCATATATAGTATATAAAATATATGAAAAACAGGATTTAACAATGCTATAGATTATTTTCAGAGAGTAGTAAATCACACTAAAAGTATAAAATATAAAATTTTGACTAAGAATTAAATTTTCATCCAACTGGACAGTTTTTCACCTCAGTAAAGTAGTTGTGAGATAGTTAATAGTATTAAAAAGAGCCTTATTATTTTATTATTTTTAACTTTTACCTTTATTTCAAAATGTGAATCATCCTACAATGAGACTACCAGAGAATCCAATAATTTAAAGTTTGATGCTAGCATTTTAGGAGTCGTAACTATACCTCTGGCAATCTCTAATATCTATTCAAGGTAGAGCACACAAAATTTCCCGCGAGAAATAGGGATGATCCAATGAATTCCATCAAACAAAGAGATTTGTTGGCCTCCTCTCATCTTCCGAATAATTCAAACTCGAATTGCCTGAGAGACTACTAGTATCGAGTCCACTCGAATTCCAAGAAATATAGATTGAGGGACTCCTCTTGAGCGTTTGGCCATTTCAAGTCCTGAACGCTTGAGAGAATGATGAAGGATTTCCAGTCCACTGACCCAAGAAGAGATTGAGTGCACTTCCATCTTATTGGAAGGCAATGAATGAGAAGGCGAGGCGGGATGAAATCCCCCAATCTTCCACATTTTCCACCTCCTGCATGTCCAATGGTCTTCAACGACTTCAGCAGGAGAAAGTCCCACCATTCTTCTAAATCTATATGACTCACGGAGATTTCACAATATTCGCAAAATAACCAATGATAAAATAACAGAAAATTCACTTAAACCTTCCAAGAAAAATATTGAAGCATATACCAAAGATTATTAAGTAAGAAAGATCTTTATATATATATATATATATTCATGTACAAGGGAAGGTAGATATTTGAGAGCGTTTATACCAATTTGTATCGAATGAAAATTAATCATCACCACTGAAATTTTTCCTACCTTCTGGCAGAAATCATTCATCCTCCCGCCTTCTCGGCTCTTCCTGCAGGTTAGTTTATTTCATTTTCTCGTTAGCTCAAAAATACCTCCACACCTTCTTTGGCTTTACTTTTCCAGGGTTTTCATGAGGTCTGTCTTGGCAAAATCTTGCTGCTGAGAGGTGGATCCACTTTTATTAATTTATCTTTTTTTAATTGCAGCAAGAATAAACTCACTTTTTTTCAAGAACTTTAGTTCATCTTGTTACCTCATAAATTTATCTTGGCATTGCAATGAACTGCTACTACCTAATTTCTTCAAGTCCTTTACTTTTTCTTGTCTTCTTCTGGTAAGTAGGTTTCTCATTGTGATAATGAGGTTGTTGTATTGTTAATTTCTACAATATAAAACCTCCTTCTCTACACTTTTTTAAATATAAAATAGATTAGAAGAAAAAGGATGATTCATGACTGAAATTTTGTCAATGATTTGTTTTTTGTAAAGATATTGAAGATGTCATATAATATTTGTTGCATCTGTTGTCTTGCTGTAAATGTGAGAATCCGCTCGGTAACCTTTGGAGCCGGAAAATAAGAGGAGGAAGTCCGTTAATGTCTTTAACTAGGTATTGATTGAATTTATTTTGTGCCAACTTGTTGGTTTTCTCATTAAAGGGTTTGATATAACTGACTCAGAGATAGAGACATGCAGAGAACACGCTTTTGGCGCCTAATGCCTGAATATATCCACTAGGGTCAAATAGCACTTCAAGAGAGCACCTAGACATTCTTTTTCTTTTTTTCCAAACTCGACCTAATCATAGTTAAACAAATAATAATCAAGATACCAAAATATATTTTCATCCAGATTTTTATTCTTCTTCTTTTCACTTTTCTATCACTTATAATAGAACCCTACGTCAAGGAGAGAATATCAAATGGAGATATTTTACACATCAAGATGACAGATAAAACTGCACACTTGGCGAGTATGGCTTACATGTACCCAATATGAGATGAATTTATTGACTAGACTAGACCAAGTACTATTGGAGAAGAGTGTGTTGCTACAACTTAGTGACTATTTGGAACCATATGCTAAATATAGTTGTGATGCCCTATGGTTCACTTGTTGATTTGGATCACCTTGGATGTCCTCTATTATGGTAGTCAAATATTCCACTTTTTCATTCTCTCTTGAACACATGGAGGAAATGCTAGTAAACATGAGGGAACTTTCTTAACATCTAATTCTGATTTCTACTCTTCATCAAGTGGAACCCTCGACCTTTTGATCTCCTTCTTGGATCTATTCTTCTTGATTTTATACTTCAATGACATTAATAAAATATCTTCTTTGTAATACCTTTCTTGAACAAGATGAATGGCTCATTTAGATCAAGAGGATATGTTTGGTAGTGTCAGACTTTTCAAAGATCGTAAGTGAGATGAGATACTTCATTGTATGTAGTTTGGAAATGTAGCAGTTAGTTGAGTGGGGGTGGATATATGAGATGGATGTGGTTGAGGCTATGGTTGCAGGAGTTGGATGGTAGGGATAGAATGGAGTTAGGTATGGAGGATATTGAGAAAATATTGAGGATGTTGATAACTTCCAAATAAGGACTTTGCATAACCGTGTTGCTAGGATTGGTTTTGGGGGTTTAGATGGCCAAGGTTTCCAAGGAGGAGTGAGTCTCAACAGTTTGAGATGTGTTATTGCCCAAATCCACCATAGGCTGAAGGAAGGCGAGATCTGCAGTAAACATCATACCACGCTCAGCCTCGTAGCTAGCCCTACGAGGACAGGAGAGGGCTCTCTCCGGGTCAATCTCAATGAAAATATTCAAAGGGGCTTGAGATGACTAAAAAAAAAACTGATCTTAGGCTAGATAAACAAATAGGAGGGTTTGATTTTGATTTTTTGGGATTTTGTTGGAAAAAGGGGAAAGACAATTTTTGGGCTTGGGGATGAGGCCAAATTCTTGCAGAGTTCAAGTTGGGGCGAGGTAGGCAGCGGCTTTGATGTCTTAGATCAAATGAATGGATTGAAAATACTGCTGAGGAGCTGAAGAGGGCAAGAGAGTGCAAGGATCCTCTTCAAACTGACGAAAAACATATAAAACTAAACAAAAGTCTAAGGCAGAGCACCAGCAAATCAATGAATTCTACCTCAGTTACTCATTTGTTTAATTCAGAAGCAAAGAGAAGGGAAATGGCATACATATAAAATTAATGAAACTTACAATAACATGGAGAGAAACATCATCAAAACTCAGAAGCCACAAGGATCCCAACAAGTGCTGCAAAACTCTGGTCTTTCCTTTGCCAAAAACTGAAAATGGATATACAATGAGGTGCCAAACTTTTCCCAAGAGTCCAACCAGTTCCACCTTTGAAAATGACTCAGAAAATACATGATATAGACCAGCCCAACCCATTCTCATGCCTCTAGGGCTCGAGCTCATCCTTCTAGGGGCTGTTTCAACCAATTCTAAACATGGAACTAAAATCTAGGCAGCCAAACAACTTGCCTCTATATGCTAGGAAACTGATCCATTCACTTAATTTTCACTTTTAAGTGAATGAATCTTCTAGAACAAGTAAATATATGCCAAAATTACATCATGGTTACCAAATTACATCATGATAGATCAATCATCACATGAAAAAGTAAAACTAGTCAAAACTGGGCGAATTTCTGAGCTGAAGAGTGAAAATGAGGCAAAATTTCTCTATGCGCCGCGCTCAAATTCTCTATGCATCGTGCCACTTTGGAGGTGATTTTGAGGCACTTTACAAAGTCCAAATTGATCTCATGATAGCTCTTTGGAAAGCCCTGGATGTCTGCTATCCAACCCAAGTGGAATTTTTCAATTTGGATGTCATTTGCCCCTCCAAAACTGCAATCTCCCAAGACTGGTTCCTGCTGGTGCAAAAAGTGGCAGAAAGGCCATTTTTGGAGTGTTTTTGACCTTTAAGACCACCCAGAACTTCATGAAATCTCTCAGCCATTCCTAAGCATGCATAAATTTTCATAACAAATCCAAAAATATCAAGTTTTCCTCTAGAAGATGTCCCAATCATAAGTGCGCGTCGGGTGGCGCAACGCATCGGGCAGAAAAACCTGTGTTGTGACCAAAAATTCAAAAATGACAAAATTTTCTCCAAATTCCTTGAAATTTGGGCTGGAGATCCATAATCAAGTACCATGCTCAGCCAAAGAAGCTTCGGCCAAGTTTCAGAGTCTATCCTCCCTTTTCCGCCTCCTCAGTGTCCTCCTGGTGCATGCAGTTCAATGGTGACTGTCTTGTTCAGATGATGTGTTGGTGTCCGTCATGGTGTTGAAAGTCTATGCCAATGATATGTTTATCTTGTTGAAAATGAGAAATGAAGATTTGATGTCTTGGTCTCCAAGTGCCACAATATTGCCAAGTAGAAAGGGACTGTGTTAAATATAGGCAGCAGGTGTAGTGAACTGTGGGAGAAATAGGACAATGGGAAGCATGGGATTTCAATCAATTAGTAATTTTTCCTTTGAAGATTTAATAAACTTAGGGACAAGGGACAACCACTGCCCTTTTTGGAAGCTTAGGGTTTGGGGATTTTCAACAAGTGAGATGGAAAAGGGGAATGGAGGTGAAATGAAATGACATGAGTGTTTTGAAGTATATGAGAATAGAGGATTGACAATGATGATAATGATGGGGAAGAGACCATAGGTAGGAAATAGATATTTGGCACCAAATTTTTTTTTGAAACACCAATTCAAACCTCAAGGAGTAGTTTAAACAAGCTAATAGGGTTTACATTTTGACATTACAAATCCTCCTATTCCTTCTCTCAAACAACACCAAACATGAGTTTATGAACTTAATTGATCAAAAAACCAAGTCAATACAATAATTTCGAAGCAAATGTCAAAAAATTATGATTGCAGTCCTGTGCGCCGCGCACCAACCCAATGTGTCGCGCACAAACCCAATGCGCCGTGCCCACTTTTCTATGCGCCACGTCATTTTGAAGGAGGATTTTGGAGGCCTTTCCGATGTCCAAATTGGGCGTGTGATAGCTCGTTGGAAAGATATTTGAGTATAATTTCGAACCCACATGGAATATTTCAATTTGGAGTTCATTTACCCTATTAAAAATAAAATCTCCCAAGACTGGTCAAAATGAGCAGAATGAGGTTGCCTCAAGGAAGAGTGCTATTGCAGTCAACTTTTGAAGGTCTTCCTCAACTCAAAATGGAGCTCATGATAGCTCATTGGAAATATATTTCTGTCCATTTATCATTTGACTCATCAAGCAAGTCATTTTGCCAACCAAGCTAGGAGAAATCTTGATTTTCCCAAGGTCACTTCAGAGGTGCATAAATTCTCCCAAGGCGATTGTATTTTTGAAATTTCTATAAAACCATGATACTTGTGTAAAAAGTGAAGGAGTTTTTTCTTATTTTGCATGTTTTGGAAAAAAACCTCTCTCAGTTTTCCAAAATTCATCTTTAATGGCTCTGAAATATCATTTTAGTGAAACTTATCTCAACGTGTGGAACAAGGGATTTGTCGAAATGAAGCGAAATGAAGGGGATAAGGGGCTTCTAAACTCTTGAAAAATTTGGGAAGTAGGGAGGGATGTTAGGAAGCGAGGGAAAAAGTGGAGATTTCAGAGATTGAGTGAGGGGAAGGGGTCCAAAAGGGCAAAACACAGACCTAGCCTAGAAAATTGCCAAGTTGTAGCAAGAAACTAGGGTTTGTGCGAAAATGAGGAATTTGGGGGATCTAAGTGATGGGAAGTGTTTAATAATGTAAATTAAGGATAGGGGAAGGTGTATGAACATCGGGATACAAGTTTTTCTAATGATTTGACCATCCAAGAGAAATTACCTCCAAAACCCTAGGAGAGGGAAATGAACCTTACCTAGGCACAACAGAAGCATGAACAAGTTGTAAAATGACCCAATGGAACTTGACATGATGATGAAAACCCTCTGAATGATGGTACAATCAGCTGAATGGTGACATGGACCGACATTTGGACAACTTTGACAGGAGTAAAAGCAAACCCTAGACCTAAATACCCAGTGACCAAATTTTACTTGAAGACTCACCGAAATGACAAAATTTGACCTTGACAAACTTTAAAATCACTTTGTAAGAGCATGTTTCCGATCACCGGAGGAAGGTCAGTAAAGACCGAAACTAACAATATGGATGTGAATAAGCTTGAAATTGTTGTTAGCCCTTGTTTTTAAAATGAAATGGTTTTGAGTTGCGGAGAACAGTAGGAGCGCAATCCATGGTAGGACAGGAGCTATCATGGTTGTGGAGAGCTAGAGAACAAAAAGGATGTATTGTGGAAAACTAGCACAAACATATGTGTGTGAAAGATTACAAGGATAGGTGTATCGAAACTCCCGTTGATCAGAAGAAGCAACAAACAAGAAAGCAGTGAAAAGAGTGAAAAAACTAATAGTCACATTGGAAAAGGAACAAATAGGCAATCAAGCTAGGGTAGATCGAGGTTAGTCCAAAGAGGGTTGAGGAAGAGAGCCACATGAGAGCTCTATTCTCATATTGTTGTAATCTCTGCCTCTTCCGTAATCAACTCTCAGCAGAGTAATGTAGTTGTTTGTTATTGTTAATGAAACATACTTGTATCCGTGTTTGATGTTCGAGTTCCGTGTTGCTATCGGTTACTATGAATGTATTTCCCACTTTTAAATTTTAATTTTGCATCCCGAATATGCTTAATGAGTGATATCTTGTGCAAATTAGTAAGATCTGCTTGTTGTTCCTATTTCTTTCTCTTTTCTCTATAGTTGTGACCTGCTGACACTGGTCCACTCCTAACCTTACTAATATCACGCATGCCTCAAGTGACTCTTTGCTCTTTCTGAGTAGGGTGAAAATTATGGCGTTGTGCTAGACTACTCGAGAACTTTGTTGGCCTCTCTCCTAACCCGGGTCTTGCTTAGAGACTCTTTTTCTCGCCAAAATGGCTCCGTCATTTCGGACCTGAAATTTTATTTAGAGCTAGATCATGGTACTTCATGGATCTTCGAGAGAGAACTACAAATCTGTGATAACCACTTAGATTAGCCCACGCAAACAATCCGAGTTGTGACATCAAATGGAAAAATATATCAAGGATCAATTTCATTCTTGGAATCTCAAGTAAGCGATCTAGCGTGCTATTCTAGGGAAAGTTTCTGGTGAGGAACTCTATAATTAGTTTCGGGTACAATCTACCTTGGGAGGATATATAGTGAATTGCACAGCGTTACCAATCCTTATCAAGCGGAGGAGGTATTCAGATTCGGGATTGCGGAGATTTTTTGAAGGAAATTCCATTGTAGATCAAAGCTTTTAATGGTGAAGGAGCGATTGATGGAATTTCAAAAATCAGATGGAGACTTAAACCTCCAAGACCGGGGGAAGGATCCGAGGGAGAGATGCCACAAGCAAGTTGGAAGGGGGGAATAGGGATATGGATGCGGATACCTCCAGAGGTTTGAGAGCGACGATACACGTGAGTGGGCATAGATTGCTAAGAAGTGGCGGGAGAGGGTAATGAAGGAGTTAGAGACAGGAAAAATAGTCGACAGGACAAGGAGAAGGTGCCACGTATGACAAAGGAAATGGAAGGTCGATGGGATCCTGCTGGAATAAGAGGGACCATCAAGGAAGTCAAGTAAGTGTATAGGAGCCCATCCTAAAGAGAAAAGGGAGAAAAGTCCAACATGGAGGACACGCACCCCGAGGAGATGTCCGATGTGGAGTTGCATGTTGTGATGGAGAAACTATTCCAAGAGAGGTAGGAACCCATAACTCAAGGTGTAACTTTATTCCCAAAGTTCAAGTAGCTCTAGTCCCAACCTTCCCGGTACTTTATGAACCACTAGTAGAAATTTTTGTTAAGTTACGAGAGTTTAGCAAGTTGAATATTGTTCATTTTACAACAACAATACCTACTAGAAATAGTGCTAGTAATACAATTTCAAGCAAAGCCCATGGAATAGAGGTTTTATTCTAGTACCATCCACAAAAATAAATATAAGGTGATCATTTACTCGATACCCGCAGTTCTCTAGGAGGGGTAATGACGATGTGGAGCAACACTAGTATCTCTCGGCCATATGGAAGGCTCAACAAGTATACCCGTAGGAAATTAAGTTGATCAAGTTTCAATCTACTCTAAGAGAGAGAGCTCTTCACCGGTTCATTAAATGGTCCGAAGCTCATCCAAACCTGATAGATGATGTAAATAAATAATTTGTCAAAGAATTTAAATTACTGCATGTACTGCCAAAAGAGGTTTTATCAGAGATGTGGGAGGTTAAACAGTAAGAAGGTGAAATGACATGGGATCTTATGATAATTTTCAAGGACGCAATTGGAAAACTCGAGTTACCCAATCGATCCAAATAATCGCAGATATTGGTTTATCAAGGCCCTTCTTCCATTGACAAGAACTCTAACACAACAGAAGATTGATACATTACAAGATGCATTGGAGAAAGCTATGAAGATAGAGGCGAAGCAAGTATCCTCAGGAATTCAAAGGAGGAGCAAAGGGCTCAAGACCCTTTCCATATTGGGGTTACAACACGTATAAAGCTATTATAATGGAGTTCTGAAAGATATTCAACAACATACGACCCCCAAGACCCAATGTGTGGTGTACGCATTGTCTCGATGGAGGGACACGGGTCGCCGAATGCCCAAGATTATGGGGACAAAATATGGGGTTTCATCAGCCATGAAAACAAGGACTCACGGCAGGGGGAGTTGCGTACATAAACACTCAATGGCTATACCCACCTCAACCCCCACTTCCTGTGGTTCCCTGCAATACAATTAGACCGCATTTGAATACCTACAAATATGCAAAAGAATTGGTCATCCACCACACCTATGCCCAATTTTGTAGAAATAAACCAAATATTCCAAAACAATGTGTATTGTGAGTTCTATGCTTCCACAACACATAATACAAAGGCAAGCAGAGCCCTCGGATGCATTGGCGTAAAAATTGGACATGCCATATTATAGAGTGAATGAGGCTCCTAGGGGACAAGCGTTGAGGAGGAATGAGAGGAGGCAGACCTAGAGGAAGAGGACGTGTAATATGTTACAACTTTTACCAAGAAGACCACGTTGCCAAAGGGGGTTCTCCACTTCCTAGAAAACCATGGTGCTCTCAATGCAAATTCAATACACACGCAACCGAAGATTTCCTAGAGTTAATTAAGAGATGGGAAGAAAGAGCTAGACAGAGAGGAGAAAATATGGTGAACGTAGAACCAAGAATAGTAGAGGTTTAGGCTATGCAAAATGTAGCCATAGTAACACGGGGAGGAAAGAGAAGAGGAGGATGCACGTAATGTAGACCCGATTGCTGATGAAGCCGCATCTCCAAAGCCAATTTTTAAGCCGAAAGACAACAATATTTTAAAGAGGTAGTGGAAACATTTTCCCAACTTGGGGAGAGAAAAGGCATCAAGTTACCGCAGCCTAACCGTAGAAAAAGAGAAGTGCATCACTACAAGTACAATGATTAAAGAATGGTTCCGACTATTTTTGAAAATTGTAACCAATGCACTAATGTTGAACAATCAAAAAATCGAGATGGTGGTGCAGAAAATGCAAACCGTAGAGTCAAATGATTCAAAGAAAAATACATATGGAGAATAAAAATAAATAAGGTAAGAATAGGAAAGGGAATTCCACGTAAATACTCAATTTGTGGGATTCCAAAATAAAGACACCATAAGCTACCTAGGGGGTCAAATGTCAACATTCTACCAAGAAATACACAGCTAATCGGGGAGACTAAAGTTGACATTAGCCAATCCAAATTCGCATGGAAAATCGCATCGCATTTTTCTCATAGCTAGGTCAGAAGAAGTCGAAGTTGATGTTGCGGGGGTAAATACATACACAGAATTTGAGGTGATAGACATTATGGGGGATAAGGATCCCTATCCTGCACATCGGGGATAGAATGCTTTTGAGAACTAAGGTAAAGGATCGATTTGAAAAAAGGAACCGATGATATTTGAAGACAGGGAAGTCGTGGTCACTCTCGCCCACTTGACCCATATCAAGGACCCCGATATATAGAAATCGTCGACAATAGAGAGGATGCTCAACTTCTCGATCATCTTTATCATATGATGGCAAAGAAAAGAGAACATTACATCAACCCAATAGCTTGGGACCGTAAGTCGGAGAAGTGTTCGCAGCTCATACTTGGGCTCAAAAATATCCCGGGATGAATGGCAACAGGAGGATACAAGACCAATACAAGAAGATGTGCTAACATCCGAAGAGTCAACTAGATTGAACCGAGGTAAGAGGATATCCGAATTTATCAAGTATGAATATTGTAAATACATTTATTGCAAGAATAGAGGATAAACTACCAATGGAACATAGAGTCCCACATGGCTGCGGCTCTACAATCCACGTCAACAAGATGGTGAGCAACTATCGCAACTCGTTGCGATGGGAGGATGTTGCAACCGCATTAAGAGCCGCATTCAAAGCGTATGAAGGGCCACACCAATGAAAAGCACTCAAGTGACTTCGATCCCATTAAATATTTACAAAATTGTGAGTGCCACTTGAAGAAATCAGGGTACTTAGAATATCTCGTGGATGCATAATTTTATAAGCCACTAGATTCGCCCACAAGCTTGGTACTTAACCGAAGAGAAGAAAAGAGGAACCGATACCCGGCAAGTAGTTGCAGTATAAGTTTACGCAATGTTTTTCTTTTGAGGGAGAAACAAAACCAGTTACATAGGCACTTGCTGAAGCCTCAAAATCGTTGCTTCAAACATTGGGGGATAACCACTGGCCGAGACCTTAGGACAGCCTCCTTTCCGTTTGGTGGGAAATCTTGGGATCGGATTTATAGGACCCGCTTCCTAGTAATTTAAATGGCTGGTAATGGAATTATTGGATGGAGGAAAATAGGACTAAATGACCGAAATGAAAACTATCTAATCTAATTTAAATACCAATAAAATAATTCTAAAACTAACTCTAGTGCATAAAATGTGAATACAACTTTAAATTGTTTCAATCGAACAATAACCATGAAAATGTATTAAGGCCTAATTGAAATATGCAAGAAAATAAAGATAAATCGTTTAAGAAATTAAACAGAAAGTTATAATAACATATTGCATTCATCATCATATATCATTTGTATATATTGTGAAAAGATAAATATTTTTATACACCTCGTAAATGATATGTATAAAGAAATATTGTAAAGACACACATAAACGATAGCAATTTTAAAAGAGAAGAGCCACATAACATAAGAAACTAACAAAGCTGAATGCATAAAAATACCATATACATTTTGATACTTTCCAATGCAATCTCGATATCCAAATCTAGCAACTTCAATGTAAAATCAACTCCAAGATACAAAATAAATGCAATTCTTAAAGGAAATTTCCCATTTAATCACTAGATGATCCTTTATAAAAATATAAGAGTCAATGGAGTATAGAAATGCAATCTCCAAGTCAAAATATTACAAATTCGAGACTTTTCTAGATGCATGAAAGGGGTTTAAATAGGTACTTAACAAAATAACTAAAACTATTCCTACAATCTATCTAAATCAAAAATATCTAGAAATCGTAAATGTGCGATCTTGAGATAAACCGACTCATTGATTATCCGTTGTGTTTGATGTGCCCATATGGCATATTTTGAGCATTTCTTTCACTTCCTAAGGATTACTAAGCTTTGAATGCAACCGCCCTATATATGTGGCACGGAGAATTTGAGAATGATGCACCATGGCATTTGAAATAAATTTTATTGTTGTCTATTGACTATGTGGCTTGATAAGATAAGTCCACATCGTATCCCATGATATTCGTAGCTGGCCAATTTGTTGATTTTTGTTAATTATCTCTTGTTTCCATCTCTGTGATCAGCTTTTTACCCTAGGTAATTGGCCTGAGTACAATCAGCAATTAAATTGATTACATATAAGTTATCATTCACCACTGCAGCTACATTGTTCATTATGCCTTTAGCTCGATGTGGCTCTTTCTCGCTTTGATCAAACGTCGTTCCCATTCTACAAAAACAATTTCTTTAGGTCTCTCCATAATCTTGGGAAGATTTTTCTTTTTTCCTCGATTCCCCGATTCTTGCCATAAGATAAATTCAAAGATTTTTTCATCGCCTTCATCAAACTCAATTTTAAGAGTGACTCCTTCATCTACCAAGGAAGATGTTAATTCACATAGAGATTCGCTTTCAATTTTTAGACAAAATTCATTTAATTGTTGAGACAAAACTTTTTTGTCTCCGTGGCTTCATTTTTGAATCATCCAACCGTGGGATAATTCTTAAACTTGTCTAATTTAGATTGAAACATCTTCTCGTTCTCAATTTTGAAGTCTATTCATTTTGTAGAAGAGCCTGTGAATTTTGCTATTTCTTGATTTATTTATGTTGCTTTTCTCTAAAGTTTGTTGATCGATCTTTTCCTTTTCAACAAAGAAGTCATTTCCTTCTAATTGTTTAGATTTGAGCTCTCCATCCGTAATCGTTGTTCTAGCTTAATTATTTTCTCGTTGGTTCTCTACAACATGTTCTTCCAACATGGTTATTTGCACATCCTCATACTATTAACTATGTAACTTCGGTGAGGTCTTTGTCTAGGTAGCAAGACTATAGGCACTGTGATACCGGGATAATTTGTGAGATCCCTCCATGGATTCACTCTAAGATTCTTATAAACAATATTCATGAATTCTACCCGTGATGCGCATCCCGATCTATTCTCCTCCTTTTCTCTCTTATTTTCATAATAGCCCTATGTTTAGGACTCCGTAAAATTTATCCAAAGGAGGGATTTCTTCTATCTTCAACATGATCTCAATTGTAGGATTCTCGTGGATGATTTCTATATCCTCGACTTTCGGATTACTAACCTGGGGAGTGTTTTGTTGTCCTATTTACTGAAAAATTGTTCATATTGGCTCAAAAAATGAGGAGAAACAATAATTTTAGTAGCTTCTTCTCCTCCAAGTTCGAATTTGCACTATTGTTTATATCACTTTTTAGCCGCCATTCAAGATTCTTACCGTATGTGCCTCCCTTTTCGGCATGACGCACATTGGCACGTACTCGTGCTCTCTTTCTTGCCTCGGGCCGAAGACTCGCCGTACATCAATTTTAGCAGTTGTTTTCGTCTTTTTCGGTTGTTAAATTTGTCGCTAGTATATTTCTTTTGTATAACAAAAAGATTAGTTCTTGTTACTTATTTACCAGAGGTATTCCCTGCTTTCTCTCTCACAGATTCATGTTCCCGTGTAGAAACCTCAACCGATCTAGAGGAACTTTATAACTCGACTTCGAATAACAAAAATTTATTCATTTATTTGGCCCGAAGTGTGGGACTTGATACAATCAAAACTTGGGACATTTTATCTACAGAGACAAATAAATCATCAAACAAATCAGTTCATGTTCGAACCGAGTATTGAATGTATAGTAAAATCATATGCCACCTTCCTAGGATCATATTGCCTTTGAGGAATTTTGAAAGCTTGAGATCAGATAATTTAACAACTTTTTTCAGCATGGACAAAAATGTTGAGAGTATAGTCACCACATTTAAAAGGAAAAGTAGGCCACATAAGCTTGTTCTTCAAAGTCTCTTATACATGCCTTTCACTGTCAAATTCGATAAGAAATTTCGTGCCAACACTTTGTCCGGAAACATATAAAGGAAGGATGTGTGGTTCTACAATACTTCCAAAACTCTAACATATGTGAACTTTTCCTCTCCGAACCAATCTCCAATAGAGAAAAATCAACTCTAGCTTTGTCTTTTAAAGTCTAGGATGAATCGGCCAAAAATGATTTGGTAAACTTGAATAACAAAACCATGACAGTACTCGTAAACATGACTTCGAAATGCCCTTCCATAAGAACTGATATATATGAATTGGAACAAAGTTCTTTTAGGGGTCCATTTCATCCTAATAAGGGGAATTCAATTGAAACAAAGGGAATCTAGGATATAAGCACAAAAATAAAAAGGAGTGGAATTTCCCGAATTTTTTTCTTTCTTGTACTCAAGAATTCTATTGGCTATCTTATCGAAAATGATGTACCAACTATTGTCTTAGAATTAATAGCATAATGTATCAATGGAACCATTTGAATGGAAAACCTAGCCGAGTTATCATTTCCAAACAATCGACACATCATTGTCGCGGCATAACAAAGATGGAGGCAAAGAGGACTCCACGTAGCACATACCTAATGCCTGTGGTCCTGCTTTTAAGGAGCCCTCTTCCATTCTCTAACTGTCTCCCCGACTAATTTTCATTATTCGTAGCAAATTCCTTGATAAAATCTTTGTTATAAATATTTTGTGGGTTCAGAAGGTGGTACATCGTTTTGATGTCCCTCTCGTCCGAATGACCCGAAGATCGCTCTAGATGCAGAAAAAAGTTCTTTCTTTGATAGCCACATTATCAATCACCCATCTAATAACATTATAATATGGGAAAATTTTGCCCGAGATGCAACTTCCGTGTAAAAATGAGTTTGCTAATGCACTAAGAGGATAATTTTTAATCAGAGTATAAGTCAACTTCGTCGTGAACTGTGTCTTAGCTTCAACAACTCTAGGTTTTCCTTTTCTAGTAGATCGTAGACATTTTCCCACGTCATTTTACCAAGTCCCCGACATTAGGTATCTATAACTAGCTTAAGCTTTGTTGGTTTCTCTTTAGGCGGCATAATGATCATAGGAGCTTTGCAGCAACGATGTTTTCACTTCGAATCTTCGACATTTCAAAAAGATCGGGCAAGAGCTTTCTCGTTTCCGCGAACGGAAAAATTGGATGTTCTATTTGCTCTATGACAAAGAAAATCTTTCAACCAAGGTGAAGAAATAATAATGAAAATAGCTATACAACAAAAGATTTTTCGTTGATTTGTATTTAGGTTATATCCGTACAGGAAATTTAAATGCTCTCTAGGGAGTCACACTCATGCATTCAATAACAAAACAAACCATTGTTATTCATTTGATTTGCGAGTTAATGTTAACGTATAACGGGAGATTTTGCATATTTCAAAATAAGTGAGAAAATATTATTACCTTAAATCTTTGAAACACAACAACAATAATATATGGACATTTAAGTTGTATTTGCATCGCGATTCGTTTAAAAGGAAAATAAAATAATACTTATGCTCAAATTCGATTGCGAAGATTCTGTGATCGAGATTTTTAAATGAAATGAACCATTTAAGAGCTTCTCCGATAATGCGATTACTGGCAATGAGGTGGGGTCCATCGCATCGGAGTCTTTCAACCACATGAATGCATTGTTATAATTCTTCCGAAATGCGATTTTGGATGAGTCGCATCGCATCGAAAGTATGCAAAAGAAACACAACACTTTAAAGTTTATCCGAAATTTGATTGTGATTGAACGCAATCGCATCGGAATTTTACAAAGCAAGAACAAACTTTGAAGAATTCTTCGATTTTCCGATTTTGCGATTATTGTTCATATCATACATTGTTAAATATAAAGACTTTACATAATATTTTCGATATGATTTAAGGCTTTATTTCTCATCGGATCGGAAATTATTAAAGGTTTGTACACTTGTAAATAAAAATATGCAATGTATCCTTTACTAATGAATATTTTATTTCTAATAAAAATGATTGAGATTTTTCCTAAATCTTTTTATTTCTATCTAGAAAGAAAGATAAAAAGGGGACCTATTTGTAAATGGAATTTATTCTAAAATTCTAAAATGGGGAGGGTTGTTGTACAAGACAACAAAGACTATAGGCCATCAAAAGAGTATTGTTTCTTCCGTAGATTCAAGAATATGAGGAACAACCGATCTCGAAATACGCATCAAATGTCAATAGGATGCATGTATATTCTACCCCTTTAGCACAGTCAAATTAAATGGAATATTAAATTTGTTGTTTACACAATGGCTGCAAATAAATGGGTAAGTGATGCCCATAAATTGCAGAAGAATGAATAAAACCCCTCATAATATGAAAAGGGATATTCGATTGATTTCATAATCTCATGTATGAAAAGAGGACATTTCGTATGAGGACAAGGTCAATTCTCAGACCAAGTCAACAACACAAGATAAGAGGTGGAGACTACTTGGAGAGACAATGTGCAAGTGTGAATTGGAGGAATTTTCCTTGGTGGAGGAAACCCTAAGGAGTGGGACCCATGGGGAGAGAGTTCTACTTGTTTAAAAGGAGGGAAAGGCAAACATTGTTATTCATGCTATGTATTATTGGATTTCGGTCCTGTTCTCGCATTTCAGGCATTCTCCCGTCGTTTAGCAAGAGTTGCAATGTCGCTAGCACAAGGATTTCCTCATGAGTAACTTTCCCCCTTTTCAAGAGGCCTCTTAAAGGAGCTTACACTTCATTTCTCCACATCCAGCGAGCTGCTTCCTCCTTTAGCAACAAGCCATGAGTCCTCAGAAAGGTGAAACACTGCGGTTGTAGGTTGTTGCAAGTGAGGTTGAAAACACCACTTCCGGGGCTTGTTTTTCAAAGGAGAAAGCTCTTTCCTTTGGAATGCCGTTGAGGAAGATTCTAGAGCTTATTGCAGATTTTGCACGTCAACACATTCCCTTTCACCTACAACAGCATTCCTTCTCTAGACTATGTTATTTTCAGCAGGCACTGCAAAGAGTGGTCATAGATTATTGGAGGGTGATATCTTCGTTGATAGGATGAGCCTTTCACTTGAGAGATCATTGGAGGAGGTTTATTTATCTGATGCAGCATCTTCATTCATCTCCATCCGGGGCCTGGGCTTCTGACTTGGTGTCGCTTTTACCCGCAACTCCGACTGCAGCTTTTCATATTTCACCCAATCCTTCCAGGATTGACTTGAAATAGTCTTTTGGGAGCTTAGATATTCTCTCCCACTATTGTATGATCCATATGTATGCAAATCTATTATTTTTTGTATTTCCCTGTGAAAGGTTTCATCTATGATCAAGGCAGTTTGATCCATAGTATTCTCGCTATGTAGCATCATTTCATCTTTTGGCATATGAATTCATGGGAGGCTCATTTTCCCTTGCTTATTTGAGTTGTGCACACTCTTATCACTCATTTGTTGCCGATATGTATAATAAAATGTCTCCATGGTTTCCATACATTTTTTTATGATTTTGTTCAATCGCTACTTCCATTTTGTGTTTACATATTTAAGTTATTCTCCAATTTAGGAATACAATGTTCCTAACATTGTAGATTTTCCCCATTTTGGATATTACATTGGTATCAAAGCATAATCTTGGCTTTGCCTCCAGGATCTCAAAATTAAGGATTATACTTCAAGCAAAGAGAAGATGTGAAGACTCCAATTATGTGGAGGAGGAAAGGAAGATAGGCTTACAAAGATTCTTCCTAGATCAAGACAGAGCATTCATGAAGATTTCAAGAAGTTAAGGAGGAGATGTATTTAATCTCCAATAGGGTTTGAATTTTAATCAAACTCTAGATTTTCTTATGGGGAGTGTGAGCATGCAAACACACCCTATGATGCACAAAGATAGTCACATGCCCAAATTTCTTTTCCATGAGAGGGAAGGAGAGAAGGAATGCCTCTAAGAGGGTGACTCTAGTGGTTTCTTGCATGAATATGAATCTCAAACTCGTAATTTGAGAGATCATATCACCTTTCTAGAGTTTTTCAAGATCAAGGTGAGGGAGGGAGCAAGCAAGATAATGTGGGTAGATTTCCTCTATCTACCTTTTTGATGGTTCACGTACTTGTTCGGGCCGGGGAATTGGGTGGAGGATGTATTAATCTTCAAGAAGGAAGATCAAATTTCTAAAGATGAAGCCATCGTATATAAATAAGATTGGAGGTAAGGCCTATGCATGGTGGATATTAGTCCTTTTCTTTAAAGAATGAAAATACTTCTCTTCCTAGAAAATTTGGCCAAGACTTTGGTGGAAAGATTTGCAGGAAGAATCCCGAAACACATGTGGAGGAGACAAACAAATTTAAACAAACAAAACTCCGCATGTGATGGAGGAAACCACGTACTCAAAACCACTCGTAAAACCATAAGAGGAGGCTGATATATTGCATTTATACTTTGCTAGGGGGCAAGACCTTCATCTTGTATTTTGGCACAAGAAGGCAAGGAGATCCCTTTTCCAAAAGAGGATCCAATCATCGAGGGTTTCCCATTCATGTTGAGTGAGGCTAAGGGAAATAGCTACTGCTGCATCTAGAGTTGATCTAACACCTAATGTAGGAGGAAGGAGGAGCTCTTGCTCCAACTAGAGGGATTCTTGTATCTTTACAAGGAAGTCCCCGTGATCTCATGTGTGGAGATCAAGGCACAACTCATGTTTTACATGTGCCAATGATGATGAGGTGTGGAACTATGGAGATACAAGGAGGGGGATAGGTAGGATGACCACATCATGTGATGAGGAGTACACACCCCCGTCTACTTCATGAGGTTGATGCACCCAAGAGGGAGACCGGATTGAGTAGTGAAAGCAGGGACAATTTTTTTTCCATTCATATATGCATTCTTACTTGATGATGATGTCTCATCGCATGAGACATTTCACCAAGGAGACTACCGTATCAAGATGATGAGAGATGCTTCAAATTATGAGGCACCATTCATTGATTTGAGATGAGTGGAGACCTTGGGAGGTCATTGTACAAATACTAAGAGTCTTGGGCAGACTCAAGAAAGAGAGGCATTCTCTCAACATCATATTTACCCACTCTCATTTTAGATTCTCGTTGCCAGGCGTACAACAGGAAGGATAGCAGCCTTCCAACTGTATATTTGGCATGGGAGATGCTGAAGAGGAGGATGACCATATGATAGATGTTCTTCATGGAAGATCACCGATTGCCACTATGGAGGATAGGTCCACATTTGGACTTCAGCTGTTGGTGGAGTGTTCTAAGGATATTTTTACTTATATGATATTGGATTATCAACATATGAGGAGATGCACCTAATCATATGGACATGGAGGAGATACATGACCCTTTGGAAGAGTTAGCACAACTAATTCCTTTCCTCTTTGAGGATGAGAGGAGACTCATCTATGAGCCACTCCATGTATATCGGGCAAGACATGGTAAGGGTATGATTTGTTTACATGATGACTTATGTAATGTATATATGCATCCCTAACTATATATGTGCGGTGGACTTTCAAAGGGGAGGAGCAATCTTCCTTCTAGATCTCATAGTCTACTTGAGGCCATAAGAAATATTGGTGATGGGGAGAGTTCTCACTTGTTTAAAAGGAGTAAGCAAGGCAGCCATTGTTATTAATGCTATGTATTATTGATTTCTTGGTCTCCGTTCGTACCAGGTATCTCCCTTCGCTATTTACAGAGTTGGGTGCAGCATGCTTAAAGGCTGCTGGATTTCCTATTTAGAAACTTCTTCCCTTTCAAGAGAGGCCCTTGAAGGAGCTTACACTTCATTTATCCACATCCAGGCTTGAGGCCAAGGTTCCTCCTTCAACTGCTGTTATTCCCGTAGCAGAAACGTTGTGTTGCAAAGTTGGGCTGCAAAGGAGGGTTGACAACGCCACTCGGGCTTGTTTTTTCAAAGGATAAAGCTTCCTTTCCTTTGAAACACCAATGAAGAATATTCTAGAGCTTATTGCAGATTTTGGTACTGAAAACACATTCCTTTTCACCTACAACACAAATTTCTTCTATACCGTGTTATTTTCGGGGCAGTAATTGCAAAAAGAAGGGCTTGTAAGATTATTGGAGGTGAGATCTTCAAGGATAGGATCAGTATTTCACTTGAGATATCATTGGAGGAGGTTTATTTATCTGATGTAGAATTTTCAATCATCTCCATCCGGGCTCTATTTCTTGAGTTGTAGTCGCTAATTCTCATAACTCCCAAGATTTCTCATAGCTTAGATATCTTCAGCCTAATCCTTCTAGGATTGATTCTGAGTCTTGGGAGCTTAGATATTCTCTCCCACTATCAGATGAGCCATATATATGTAGATCTATGATGTTTTTTATTTCCTGTAGCAGTGCTATATCTATGACCGCATTACCTTGATCCATGTACATTCTACTATGTAGCAAAGATTTTAACTTTTGGTATATGAATTCATGGGAGGCTCATTTTCCTTGCTTATTTGAGTTGTGTACACTTTATTGTACTCATTTGCTGTTGATATGTATAATAAAATGGCTCCATGGTTTCCATACATTTTGGTATGATGTTGTTCATCAAGCATTTCCAGCTTGTGTTTACATATTTCTCGATCTCCAATTTAGGAATACTATAACATATTCCTAATATCAGATTTTCCCTATTTTGGGATATTGCTAATGCAAAAAGATAGGCAGTGAAATGGATGATGATGATCTAGAAATCTTAGACGCTATATTTTGAAGAAAAGGAAGGGGAGTAGGATATACAAGAAGAACCTACAAATGTGAGGTAATCCATCTACTACCATTGAAGACCAAGAAGTTGAACATCGAACTTGGAAAAACCTAAAATCACATCAATTGGTGACTACTAGACAAAAGACTAAGGAGATATTTAATCTTCTACAGAATATGAAGACTTATTCCCATCCTCGTAGTGGTGTTGAGATTGCAACAAGATGATGAGCTTAGTGGAAAGGAGTCGCCACTAAGTGGGCCCAGGTATTTTTGAGCAAAGACTATTTTTAGACTATGTATATTTTTAGACATATGGATCATGTTCTATGAGTTGGGTGTGATGCCTATTTTTGTATGGTTGGTCAAGTCGGAAAAAATAGATGGACTTATATTTTTAGACATATTGGGCGGAATCTATTTTTATATTTCCATTCTAAAAATAGATATGTCGAATATTATTAGCTCTTAATAATATTTAGACTCTAAACATTATCTTATTCTCTTGGAGCACTTCAGTTAAGTGCACAGATGTGGCACAGGAGCTGACATAAGGAATTATGCTATTCCTGAGGGTTATGTGGAGCTATTGCATGGATACTTCAGTTAGAACTCATGTGACAGAGTTTGGTGGAGTTGATTGAGGAAGTTAGTGGAGTTGTATTCAGTTTAACTAATCTAAACATAGTTGAGCTATTTGTATTCAGTTTAACTAATTGATACAATTAGTGAGAGTTGTGTGAATTAATTATTAATTAATTCACTAATTATAAACTCATTAATCAACTAAAGAATGCATCAGTTAACTTCAGTGCATGGACAGTTTCAGTGGAGACCAGTGCAGAAATAGGTGAAAGAGTAGGTTAACTATCAGTTGTGACTATACAGTTGCTATTTGCAACACACAGATAGGTGGAGTAGCCCATGAGGATTGCACAGTTCAAGCTAGGTGGTTTATCTATTTAATGAAGCCATCCCATAGCATTAATTACGCAATAGAGGCTAGCTATCAAGTGGAAAAAGATTGGAGCATGTGTTTTGCTAGATCTAGCTTGATAGTGTGTAGCAATTGAGGGTGTGTATGAGAGCTTGTGAGGAGCTTTTGTACTATGATTGTTACATGATCTCCATGACATATAATATACAGATAGTTGGGGTTTTCAGTTTTAAGCTTTCCCATTAAATACTGTGTTCATATGTGTGATTGTTTGTGGTTTTAATGTATGCATGCAATTGATTTTATTTCCGCATGTGATGATCAATGGTAGAAGAGATTCTGTATTATGCATGAAGCTAAAATAGTGTGTGATCAGGAGAATCTCGGTGAATAATATCTCAGTTATTCAAATTTCTACATGGTATCAGAGGAGTATTGATCATTGGAGCAATTGCAAAACATTGAAGCGGTTGAGTTTTGTGCTGGTGGAATTCGAATTTGCAGCAGTGTTTTCTTGGTGTCGAAGTTGAGATGTCTTTCAACGGATTGCGATTGGAGTATGCCCTTGAGGGAAGCTTGAATTATATTGCATGGAAGGACAGGATGGAGGCGGTGCTAGATGACAATGGGTTGAAGGAGTTCATAGATGCTGAAGTCCCAAAGCCTACTTCTACTGATGCTGTCGTACTTGACGCATGGCAAAAGAAGACAACAAAGTGTCGAAGGATTCTATTGGAGGGTGTGACGGATCACATAGTGTCCAGCCTTCATGGTAAGGCTTCTCCATTCTTGATGTGGAAAGCCTTGACATATTTATTCCAAAGCAAGAGCGACCAGAGGAAGTTGGCGCTCAAGGATAAACTCAGAAACATAAAGATGGAGAAAGGCGATAGTATGCCCAAGTACCTCATGAAGTTCATCCAATGCAGGGATGAGCTGGGAAGTGTGGGGGTGACTGTTGATGATGAGGAATTGGTGAGCTTGGCTCTCCTAGGGCTTCCGAAGAGTTGGCATTCCTATCAGGACTCTGTCAATGGTCGGGAGAAATTGCCAGGATGGGAGCGACTTTGGTCGGATCTTGTGCAAGAGGAGATAAGGTGGAGTACCAGGGACGGATCTTCATCAAAGAACTTTGATGAAGAGAATTGCGCTTTGGCTGCCAAAGCAAAGAAGGGGAAGAGCAATAAAGCTTCTCATCCCGGTGCGAAAGGCAAGAAGCAAGACATGTCCAAGGTGAAGTGCTTTCACTGTCACCAACATGGACATTATGCCACTAGTTGTCCACAGAAGAAGAAAAATAAGCAGGCTGCTGGATCTGCAGCTGGAGAGGCCTTAGCCTCGCAGTTTGAGCTGGATTTTTCACTGATTGCATGCTTGGTCTCAAGTGTGATGGGTTCAGTGTGGTTTCTGGACAGTGGTGTGTCTTTTCACATGACAGGAGATCGAGATTTGTTTACTGATCTGGATGAGAAAGATCTTGGAGTGCACATCGAGATGGGCGATGATGGTAGATACAGTGCGACCGGTATCGATACCATTTCCTTTGAGAGGGAGTCTGGTAAACCCTTCGTATTGAAGGAAGTGATGCATGTTCCAGGATTGAAGAAGAATCTTATCTCTGTGGCGATGTTAAAAGACAAGGGATATGATGTTGTCTTTAGCGAGGGAAAGGCTTTCCTGCGCAGTAAGGCAACTGGTGAGACCCGGAGGATAGGGGTTCGAGTTAAGAACCTTTATCAATTACAGGTAGATGGCTGCGCAGCAATGGCAGGCAAGGCAGAAGGAGTGGTGAGCTGGGATGATGGCGAGTTGTGGCACCGGAGATTGGGCCACCTTCACCATGGAGCTTTGAAGATACTGCAGCAGATTTCTACTGGGCTTCCTAAAGGCACTCTTGCGCAGTCAGATCAGTGCAAGGGGTGTACCTTGGGAAAATTTTTGAAAGCCACCTTTCACGAGAAGGATAGTCGCGCCACGACGATCCTTGAGAGAATTCACACAGACGTGTGTGGACCTTTCTCAGTAGCTTCGACAACAAAGCACAGGTACTATGTGATATTTTTTGATGATTTTTCTCGTAAGTGCTAGATCTTCTTCATGCAGAAGAAGAGCGAGACATACTCAAAGTTCTGTGAGTTCAAGGCACTGGTTGAGAAAGAATCGGGGAAGCAGGTGAAGGCTCTAAGGAGCGACAATGGTGGTGAATTCATCTCTGGCGAATTCAAGGACTTTTTCAGCGCAGAAGGAATTCGAAGAGAGCTCATAGCACCTCATAACCCACAGCAGAACGGGGTTGTTGAGCGGAAGAACAGAACGATCGTGGGTGCTGCACGGGAGATGTTTCATGATCAAGGCCTACCCATTCACTTGTGGGCGGAGGCATGCAATACTGTAGTATATGTGCAGAACCGTTGTCCTCACTAGATACTTGGCATGAGTACACCCAAGGAGGCGTTTTCTGGTAAGAGGCCTGATATTTCCCATTTGAGGATTTTTGGTTCACCTGTTTACATTCATGTGACGAAGGATGCCAGGAAGAAGCTGGAGCCGACCGCAGAGGTTGGGATATTTGTGGGGTACACTGATACGCCCCACAAATATCGTGTGTATTTTCCAGACAGTCGCAAGACTGTTGTGCGACGGGATATCAAATTTCATGAGGAGAAAGCCATGAAGTGTTCGCTTGAGAGGGAGCCACACTTGCATGCAGATGAGGAGCTATTAGTTCCTAAGGATGAGTCTCGAGATGTGGATCAGCCATAAGATGAGGTTCATGGAGTGGAAGAGACCACTCAAGCAACGCCAACCATCAGAGGGCGGAAGTGCACTACAGAAGTTGAGCAACTGGCTCAAGATGCAGAGAAGGTTGCAGGAGCACCTACATCACGTCACTCTATTAGTAGATGAACACCGACCTAGATACCGGATACATGGCTCTTGTGAGTCAATGTGTTGTGACGGAGCCATCCTCTTTTGAGGAAGCTGTGGAGGAACCCGCATGGGTTGATGCCATGATCGAAGAATATGATTCGATCATCAGGAACAGTGCATGGGAGATTGTCCCAAGACCGGTGGAGAAATCAGTGGTGGGTTCGCGATGGATCTACAAAGTGAAGCAGGCGGCTGACGGGAGTGTGGAGAAGTACAAGGCAAGATTTGTCACCCGTGGCTTTTCACAGATCGAGGGGATCGATTATGAGGAGACTTTTGCACCTGTCGCAAGGTACTCTTCCATACGGACGATCCTTGCTCTCTCAGCGCAGATGGGGTGGCACATTCATCAGATGGATGTGAAGATTGTGTTCCTCAATGGAGTTATTGAGGAGGAGGTGTACATAGAGCAGCCTGAAGGTTTCGAGATCTTCAGCAGTGAGTCGCATGTGTGCCGACTCAAGAGAGCACTGTACGGGCTGAAGCAAGCACCTCGTGCTTGGTACACTCGGATAGACAGCTACTTCACCGGGCTTGGATTCTCCAAGAGTGAGGCAAATCCAAACCTGTACCAGATTGTGGTGGAGGGGAAGTTGTTGATCATCGTACTGTATGTAGATGATCTGATTTTGACTGGCGATGAGCAGTTGATACTTTCATGCAAGGAGGATCTTGCACGAGAGTTTGAGATGAAGGACTTGGGCATCCTTCATTATTTCCGGGGATTGGAGATTTGGCAGCGCAGCGGAGGACTGTTTGTTTCTCAGGGCAAGTATGCCCGGGAGATTCTGGAGAGGTTCAACATGCAAGGCTGCAAGCCTGTTAACACTCCTCTTCCTGGTGGTTGGAGGAATGAGGATGCTTCTTCAGCGAAGGTAGTGGATGCCACTGTCTATCGACAGTTGGTGGGGTCGCTTATGTATCTGGTCAATACACGACCCGATATATGCTATGCAGTTAACCAGCTTTCACAAGCTATGGTTAAGCCTACCAAGCTCTTTTGGAAGGTGGGGAAGCATGTATTGCGTTATCTCAGAGGCACATCAGGATATGGATTGTGGTACAGACAGTCGGATGAGGTGAAGCTGTGTGGCTTCACGGATGCAGATTGGGCAGGGAGCCCAACGGACAGAAAGAGCACATCTAGAGGGATTTTCAGTATCGGGTCGATAGCAGTTTTTTGGTACAGCAGGAAGCAGAGATTCGTGGCACTCAGTTCAGCAGAGGCCGAGTATATGGCAGCGAGTTTGGCTGCATGCGAGGCTATATGGATGAGGAAGATCCTGGTCGGGTTGTTCGGTTCACACTTGGAGCCTACTGTGATTTATTGTGATAACCAGAGTTGCATCAAACTCTCAGCTAATCCAATATTTCATGATAGATCCAAACACATTGACATCCGGTATCATCATATCAGAGATTGTGTGCAGCGGAGGATCATGTTACTTTCATACATTCCCACGGAGGATCAGGATGCTGATATCTTGACGAAGGCGCTCACCAGGAGAAAATTCGAATACCACAAAGGCAGGATAGGGGTGGCAGATAATCCTTATCTTGTTGAGAGGGAGTGTTGAGATTGCAACAAGATGATGAGCTTAGTGGAAAGAAGTCGCCTTCACTAAGTGGGCCCGCAGGCTATTTTTGGCGCAAAGTCTATTTTTAGACATATGGATCATGTTCTATGAGTTGCAGGATGCTATTTGTGGATGGTTGGTCAAGTCGAGAAAAATAGATGGACTTCTATTTTTAGACATATTGGGCGGAATCTATTTTTAGATTGCCAGTCTAAAAATAGATATGTCGAATATTATTAGCTCTTAATAATATTTATACTCTAAACATTATCTTATTCTCTTGGAGCACTTCAGTTAAGTGCACAGATGTGGCACAGGAGCTGACAGAAGGAATTACGCTATTCCTGAGGGTTAAGTGGAGCTATTGCATGGATACTTCAGTTAGAACTCATGTGACAGAGTTTGGTGGAGTTGATTGAGGAATTTAGTGGAGTTGTATTCAGTTTAACTAATCTAAACATAGTTGAGCTTTTTGTATCCAAGTTAAATAATAGATACAATTAGTGAGAGTGGTGTGAATTAATTATTAATTAATTCACTAATTATAAACTCATAAATTAACTAAAGAATACATCAGTTAACTTCAGTGCATGGACAGTTTCAGTGGAGACCAGTGCAGAAATAGGTGAAAGAGCAGGTTAACTATCAGTTGTGACTATACTGTTGCTATTTGCAACACACAGATAGGTGGAGTAGCCCATGAGGATTGCGCAGTTCAAGCCAGGTGTTTTATCTATTTAATGAAGCCATCCCATAGCATTAATTACGCAATAGAGGCTGGCTATCAAGTGGCAAAAGATTGGAGCATGTGTTTTGCTAGATCTAGCTTGATAGTGTGTAGCTATTGAGGGTGTGCATGAGAGCTTGTGAGGAGATTTTGTACTATGATTGTTACATGATATCCATGACATATAATATACAGATAGTTGGGGTTTTCAGCTTTAAGCTTTCCCATTAAATATTGTGTTCATATGTGTGATTTTTTGTGGTTTTAAATGTATGCATGCAATTGGATTTTATTTCCGCATGATGATCAATGGTAGAAGAGATTTTGCATATGCAGCCGACAAATAGTGTGGTCGGAGAATCTCATGAATAATATCCCTGTGTTTATTCAAATTACTACAAACTAAAAGGAATTAGTAGCGGAGCTAAAAGGGATAAAAGGAGACATGGGGGAAATGCGTATAATCTTGAAGCCCAACACAATACCAGTAAAGCATAGACCTTACCATCTAAATCCAAGAGTAAAAGAGAAATTCAAGGCAGAGATAGATAAAATGTTGAAAGCAGGGTTGATTTTTCTGGTGGAAGAAGCAGAGTGGGTAAGTCCTATAGTTACACAAAGTAAAAAGGAAAAGTTCGAGATTCGAGTACATGTTGACTACAGGAGCCTCAACAATGCATGCATACATGATCCATTCCCCACTCCGTTCAGTGATGAGGTGCTCGAAAATGTGGCAGGGAATGAAACTTATTCATTTACAGATGGATTTTCAGGATACCATCAAGTGAGGATAGTTGAATAAGATAAGAAGAAAAAAACTTTCACAAATGAATGGGGCTCATTTGTGTATCATGTAATTCCCTTTGGGCTGAAAAAATCACCGACGGTATTTTCACGGATCGTGATAGTAGCATTTCGGGAATATATCCACAAATTCCTTGAGGTTTATATAGATGACTAGACAGTTTACAGCCTGTTGAAGAATCATGCAACCTTATTAAGGATAATGTTTGATAGATGCAGACAACTCCAGATTTCACTCAATATTAAGAAGTGCATCTTCACAGTACCTTTTGGGATGCTGCTAGGACATGTTGTTTGTATACAAGGTGTCTGCGTGGATCCAGCAAAAGTGGCAGTTATAATTAACATAGAGGCACCAGAAACTGTGAAACAGTTGAGATCACTGCTAGGCCATACTGGATATTATTGAAGATTCATCTGCAATTATGAAAAGATAACAACCCCATTGGAACAATTGTTGCGGAAATGGGAGCAATTCATTTGGTCAAACGAGTGTACTACTACCCTCAATACACTAAAATAAAAATTAGCAAGTGCGCCTATATTATTTTATCCAAATTGGGACAAGCATTTCCATGTCCATATTGATGCCTGGAGCATTGCATTAGGAGCAGTTCTAGCTCAACCAGGAGAAACTTTAGTGGTTCACCGAGTTTACTTTACAAGCAGGAAGTTATCGACGACTGAAAGGAACTGCACAACAATAGAACGGAAAGCTTTAGCAATGGTGTATTCCCTTTAGAAGTTTTTCCATTACCTATTAGGAGGTACGTTCAAATTCTTCACAGACCATTCAGCATTGAAGTACCTAGTTAACAAGATGGTCGTTGAAGGAAGGATCTGTAGATGGCTCCTACTGTTCCAGGAGTTCACCTTTGAAGTGATAGTGAAACCAGGAAGACTAAATGTGGGTCGTGACCATTTATCAAGGCTGGAAAAAGGAGAAAATGGACGGTCCCTAGATGATCAGCTGCCAGACGTTGATCTCTTTAGAGTAGAAGCCATCTCAGACTATTTAGATCAGATAGTAATATATCTGGCAACAGGACAGTTCCCGACTGAATATATAGTGTCTCAGAGAAGACATCTTGTCGTAAAGGCATCTGAATATCAGTTAATAGCATGACAATTGTATAACATGGGATTATACCAAGTCTTGCGGAGATGTGTCATGGACCATGAAAGGGAGGATATACTGTGGGAGTGTCATTGCGAGTTGTGGGAGGGCATGTCGGCGCAAAACCCACCGCAAGAAAGATATTACAAGCAGGGCTATGGTGGCCCATAGTACACAAGGACAGTAAAAATTTTTTACAGAAATGTGATGTCTGCCAAAGAACGAGATGTCCATCACACAGAGATGAGCTACCACTTCAACCTATACAAGCACTGTAGCCATTTGAGAAGTGGGCCGTTGATTTTATAGGACCAATCGCACCTGTCGCAAGACATTCACAGGAAAGGTACATAATTACTGCAACAGATTATCTTACTAGATGGGCAGAAGTGGTACCATTGAAGGATTTCACAGCAGAAACAACAACCATGTTCATTTTTGAAAATATCATTAGTATATTTGGCTGCCCCAGAAGTCTAACCAGTGATCAAGGTACACACTTCATCAATGCAACAATCAAATCTATGTTAGAAAACTTTATGGTACAACATTGTAAGAGAAGTCTGTACCATCCTCAGGTGAATGGAAAATTTGAAGCATTTAATAAGATTCTAGAAAAGGGACTAACAAATATTTTCAATGCTAATCGAGATGACCTGGATGAGCACATACCAGCAACATTATGGGCGTACAGGACGACTGTGAAAAGATTGCACAACCAGACTCCTTTCCAGCTGGTGTACGGGAGGGAGATGATGATACCTACTGAATTTATCATACCGAGTCTGTTAATCGCTTCAACACTACATTTAACAGAGGAAGACTCAATTAGAGAGTGCCTACATGAGCTACAAGAACTTGAAGAGGAAAAATTTCTGGCGAAATTCCATCAGACAGCCCAAAAAGACAGACAGAAATCTTTGCATGACCATCATATCAAACATAAAACGTTTACAGTCAGAGGAAAATTTTTACTATATGACAGCAACTTCCAAAAGTTCCCAGGGAAGCTCAGAATTCATTGGATGGGACCATACCATGTAATTGAAATTCAAGATTCAGGAGTAGTTTGGATAGCACAATTAGAGGCCCAAGTGTTACCTGGATGGGTGAATGGCGCATGCCTGAAGCCTTATCACGAGTAAGTTTCATTATTTCCTTTTCAAATAACTCTCGCAACCGAGAGGAGTTAGTAGGGTAGAATAGAGATAGATTGATTCAATAACTCTCTCGCACCCGAGAAGAGAATATATAGGAATCATAATTAAGCGCAAACTACAATAACAAGAGGAAACTCATTGTTGCGATGCAGAGACCGCATCGCAACCGATTGTGTTTGGGGGGAGGGTAGTGTCCAATGTGTCATCCATGTCAGAAATCCAAACGTGTCAAACATAATTCTTTCATAATGACCCATCATACCGATGTCAGTCTGTAGGATTACCCGAATTTGAGAATTAATTGCCATAATTAGTAACATCCATACCGTAATAAATTTTCCATATTAAGCCATAATCATTACCCATCACGTCTACCCAAATCCTGAAGTCACAGTCAGCCATGTTAGAACACACCTCATCGCAGTAACTAATCACACAATTATAGCCACGGGGGAGGCGGAAAAATTAATTAGTTATGGGGTCTTATCAACCTCATTCGTGATGGTTACATTACTTAACCCACATGAAAGAAGAAAGCACAAGAATGCCAGAGAATTCCGAGTTAGAACAAGAAACAACAGCAGCAGTAAGCGAAATCTCATCAGAGGAAGTCCAAAGAGAGAATCCAGTAGCAGGAATTTACAAAGAAAGAGTAGGGGTATCACTTCAAGTGTACAAAAGAAGATCAAAGATGACCAAGGTAGCACCAGTAATCGTTGAGCCTGAGCTCGATGAGAGAATTCAGAAAATGGAATCGCTAGTGGGAAAGTATGACAATGCGTCATTGATCGACACATATTTCACAGATTTTTACCAGTTTCCAGCTATGAAGAGGCAGGTCTACATAGATAATTTCACTACAGAAGGAGGAGAGGAAGCAGCAAGACTGAATCCAAAATTCAGAGGTATCCAGAGGTCGACAATACTGAACCTCACAAACCTCCCAATGTTCGAAACCACAGGAGCAGTAATGCAGTGTACGAAACTCCTGCTGAGCAGACTCCAAAAAGGGTCACTATGGCTAGGGAGGGAGATACCGATACATGCAGAAAATAATCACAGGCTAACGGGATTATCAGCAAAAGGAAGGGATGTCTCCATGGAGTTCCAGAATGTCTCCAAGAGAGAAAATAAGGTGGGAGATTATGATTACTATAAGAAATATGACACTAAATGAGGAGGGAAGGGGGTGAAGATAGACCTCATAAATGGCCCAGCAGTTAAATTTTCCTGTTACATGATTGCAGGCAAGACCATGAGGCACTACATCATGAAGGTTGAATGTACCCTCGACACCATTTCAGTTGTGGAACACTGCCTCTAGGGAACCTAGCTGAATTGGTGTACGTTTCTATTGAACAAACTGTTCGAAGCCTGTGAAGATAACTAAAAAAGAGCCACTGGGTTCATTTACTGCTACCTCATCATGGCGTTTGTAATGTGGAAATGGACTCACCCGGGGGTGAGACAGCTCGTGGAAATCACAAGTGATCAATCGATGGAGATGAATTTTACACCCTGGAAAATCTCGAGAGACACCAGCACAAAGGAGGTAAATGAAAAGGCATCCACATTCTGTTACAGGCAGATGGTGGATATAGTGGCGAGGCAGCAAAGGGTTTCGAGGACTCTGCTGGACAGATATTCTTCTCAGATATGGTTCGGGGTCACTCACAAGCAGACATACATCAAGCCCACCTGTGTGGAGGAAACGACCTTTAAAGTGAGATCTTTAAAGTTTCAGGTTGACGAAAAGGAATTCCACACTGAATTCTTCTCCTAGCCGGGGGTGGGAATGGAGATAAGAAGTGGAATCCATCACTATTCATTCAAGGGTATGCTGCCAAGACCACTACCAGGGGAGACACCGGGTGATACATTGAGAAGAGTGTCTCAGCTGCAGCTAACACCCATACTAGCGGAGCTCGACACGAGGGTAAAAGGCTTCAATCAAGTAATGAAAATTCTCACAAGTGCTTCTCCTATGTTTCCTACTTTTTAAAAGTTTCAGGTCTCAAGTTTTGCATCACCTTCGATGGTTGCACCTATCATAACTACCCTACTGTCCACCATGTTTAATTCACCCCCAGCAACCACAGTAGTTCCAATCCGAAAGAGTAAGGCACCTAAACCACCCATAGCTACCCCTAAGACCAATAAAGCAAGAGTCATGGTGCCTAAGAAAATAGTTGATCTCACTAAGGAAGATCACACACAACCTATGGATACAGGAGCACCAATTCAAGAGGAGCCATAGGTGGCCACCCAGGTCACCTTTGAACTATGTGTGTTCAATTTGTTGTCAGTTTTGAATGTTCAAACTTCACCTCCACCCCACACTCATACCTCTTCACCTCGCACTCACCATTCCTCACCTCACATGTCATTCACTTCCAAAGACTGTTCCACCCACACTCCATCCACATCAGCAACAATTTCAGACCCAGTCAAGACAAGAAGCAAGACAAATGGAGACAACGAGGTAGAAGTTAAATCGAGTACAGCAATGGTACTCAAGGTTAACTAACCTCTGGTGGGACAGGGCACTTTCATGAACCTATTAGTTCATGGGGGATCTTTTACCGCAGAAACAACACCCTTGCCCAAGGATGAATGACCCAGGGAGTCAGCTACTGCAACAGAACCAACCCACATCCCCACATGAACACTTAGCCAGATCAATAGCCATCAGTCAACCACTCAGAGAGAGACTGCCAAACAATGATATGTCTGGTGCTGAGAGTATGTAGACCTAGGGCACATGACAACTGTACAACTTCATCCAACGTGTGGCATAATAGGTAGAAGGACTGCACAACGACCTCCAGAAGAGGTTCGAACAGAAACAAATGCACATCAATTCACTTACTGAAGAGCGCAACCAGTTAAAGGGAGAGAAGGAAAGTCTGCAGGAACAATTAGAGAAGGTAACAGATATTTTCAAGGATCTCTGGGCAACAGTAATGGCTCAAGATGAGAAGACACAGGGAGACATATCGGCTTGCACCATAGTCGAATGCTCTATCTGTGTGAAAATAACTTTTGCACATCTCAGCAAGGAAAATCAAGAGCTAAAGGAAGCGCTCGCGACCAGACTGGCGTTGCCAGATCCTGCTGTCATATACACCGAGAAGGTTACGGAGAAGAAAAAACAAGCAACCAAAATGTAAGAAACCCTAGGGACAATGGTAAAATAAGCTTACAACCTTCTGAAGCATTTACACGAGTGTTCTAACTCGTTAACTATGAAGGCCCAACCAATCTCGGCATAAATGCAGCATATTTCACAAGAAATACAGGAGGCCACAGATCCCGTCAGCATAGGCCAGTTATACAATCAAGCGGAGGCACTTGAGACCACAATATAGAAGCTCGAAGAGAATTCTGCTGCCACAAATCAGGTCCTCAGAGAACTGAGGCAACCAGTCAATCATACTGCAGAATCAATACAATAAATGGCCATTGAAGTATTCAGCAAACTGTCAATCGTTGCAGGAGAAACTGTAGTTGAACGAGTTGCCACAGAAACTGGCCAGCTCACTAAGCAATGGCAACAGGTAATTAACAACTTTGCTGAACTCAAATATTCAGCATTGGAAAAGGTTCCCGATTTGGGGCCATTATTTGGATAGAGAGAGGAAACAGGGAAGACAAGTCTAGCCATAGAGGCAGACAGACCAATGGAGACCGAGGCAGCAAAAAAGGATTGACTCGGGACGAGTCAATAGCATGTGGTCGGGGCATGTTGGGGCCCTTGTTTTGAAAATGAAACAGTTTTGAGTTGTGGAGAACAGGTGCAGAGCGCAACCATGGTAGACAGGGAGCTATCACAATTGCGAAGAGTTGGAGAATAGGTGGCGCGACAATTGTGGAAAAACAGCACAGATGGCAGGAATGAGCGACAAGGACAGGCAATGGAACTCGTAGTGATCAGGAAGAAGAGGACAAAAACAAAGCAGGAAAAGAGAAAAAATTGACAGTCACATTGGAAATGGAACAAATAGGAAATCAGCCAGGGTAGACAGGAGGTTAGTCCAGTAGAGGGCTGAGGAAGAGAGCCGCAAGAGAGCTCTGTTATGCAATTGTTGTAATCTGTCTCTCTGTAATCAACTTTGCGAAGTAATGTAGCTTTCTGCTATAGATAATGAAACATACTTCTACTTGTGTTTGATGTTCTGAGTTCTGTGTTAAGAATTTGGTTACTGTGAATGTATTGCCCACTTTTAAATTTTAATTTTGCATCCTGAATATGCTTAGTGAGTGATATCTTGTGCAAATTAGTAAGATCTATTTTTTGTTCCCATTTCTTTCTGTGTTGCTCTATAGTTGTGATCGTTCGACACTTGATCTGTTCCTAACCTTACTAAGGTCATTGCATGCCTCGGGTGAGACTCTCTGCTCTTCGGAGTAGGGTGAAAATGTCGGCGTTGTGCTAGACTACTGCAGAAACCTTGTTGGCCTCTCTCTTGAACCTGGGTCTTTCTCAAATACCTTCTTTCTCGCCAACAATTATGAAGTGGGTCCTTGCATCATATCAAGTTGACTAGGCTGCCAGGGTCTCCTTGGAGCTACATAACATAGCTTCTTTGGTGATTTCCTTGCTCCATTGTCTTCCTGGTAAAATTCTTTAAACCTAGAGAATGATGAACAACATTTAGTAGCATATGATCCTGCATGGATAACAAAAATATCAGCGTCTTCTTTTTGCTCATTTTTCATTCTTAACATTTCTACTTGTTCACTTAGATTGTTAAGAATTTATGTTTTAAAGTTGTCAAGAAAATTTCCAAGTTCATCTTGCCTTACCAATGTTGATGCTAACTTACTTACTCTTTCTGTTCCTCTTGATACATGCTTTCATGTTTCAAAAATTTCTTCAAATGACAATTGATATACATCTCCTTTACTCATGAGATTAAGGAGATCAATCCACTCATCCCTAATTTTCTAAGTAAGAGGGTTTGTAGTGTGTCAAATCCTAAATGATGCAATTTTCCATCTTAACATTATACATGAACCTCTCTATTAGATCCTCAAGGATCTCATCTTCTTCTTGGTTCATTCTAAAAATTTCTTCTCTGAGATCACGATCTTTGTATTTTTCTAGAAATATATTTTGCATATCATTTCTTGGTCTTATTGAATTAGTACCTAGACTCATGAACCATTTAAGAGCTCTATCCTTCAATGTTGTAGGAAACAATCTCGGTTTTTTAGTGTGTGATAAGTATCCATAAGACCTACAAAGTATCTCAAATTCAAAGAGAAATGTTTCTGGATCCTCTTTCCTCGAACCATGGAAGTTTGGAAGGAAATACGGAGGGATGTTCTTCACATGTACATTGATGTCTATATCTTGAATGGGAAACCCAATAAGATACTCTTCATTGTCATCATATGTATCCATCTCTTTTACCTTCAAAAGTGTATGGTCATGTGGTTCTTACTACACCACATGGTCAAGTTGGGGGAGGGGGGTGGGGTGTTTCGTATTGGAGAATTATTAAAAAAAAAAAAAAATCGAAGTATCCGTACTCCTATGAGGCATGAAAATCAAATATTTTTTATACTTTTTTTTAATATTTCTGAAATGGCATGAAAAGAAAGGAAAGAAGAAAAGTATGCTAAAAACAAAATCAAAGCATCTAGTAGACACCTCCCAGCAACGGCGCCAAAAAGTGGCGAGCCCTGGTATTGCATCAAGAGTGTTGCAACTCCCAGGGGCTGCCCTACTTTACTTTATCAACCCGGGGTTTGTACAAACTTGGAGATGACAATGCTATATATACAGCAGATGCATTCTTCTCATGTCATCCTCTTCTGCTCTACGAAAGGTTGCTACTTCTAGGGTGTTGAGGAGGTAAATCCCCTCTGCGGACAGAGGCGATCCCTACTAGCCCAGCATGGGTCTAGCAACAATCATCAAATGCTACAGCACAAGTTCCTAATTGCGAATAAACAGACCAACGATGGAGGCCCACCTGGATTCCAATGCTATGATCCGTAGAAGAGACAGCGTTCCCGTTCCTTGGCCTCGGCAGATCACGATCTCCACGATCTCCGTGAATGGACACCTGCACATGTAAGAAACAACACGAATACAAGCATAAAATCCAGAATACGCAACTATATATCAGTCAGAAAGGATATAACTCATCATTATCATAAGTGAAAAACAGAGTGGAACCATAACCAGTAGTCATTCATTCATAAGCAATTGAAAGAGAGTACAACCAATGTTCTGACGCTGAGGTCTCCTTCAGAGGGGTCTCCAGTCGTGCACGTCTCGCAAAGCCTTCCAGGGATGGGACAAGCCTCTCTTAGAGTCTCTCGATGATAGTCTCCTTGCTCGAGTTTTGCCTTAAGGGAAAAATGAGGGCTCTTGCAGCGTGAAGGCTCTTGGGAATTTCAAAACTTGGAGATTCAAGGCTTAGGCACTTCAAGACTAGCTTGCAATGGCAATGAGCTAGCTTTTATAGATGGAGGAAGGGGAGTTGGGATCCCTATAATTGTGGGATTGGCCCTATCTTCCAGGAAGCTTCCATGAGAGGTGGCAAACCACTTCCCTTTCATGGAACTCCCAGAGCCAAACCTCCCAACCCAAGATAGATAGCAGTTTCTGAGTCTGTTGAAACGAAACTTCCGCCATTCCTATTTAAAAAACACTCCTTAAATTGGCTGGCGCGACTGCGACTCTGGGACAGAGCGCCAGTTGGCGGGGCCTCTTTGTAGGATTTTCCTCATTGGCGCGATTTCTGAACTGGATACCCGCGCCAGTGCAAAAAGGGATGTTTTTATGATTTTCTGCAAGGAGATGTCTTTAGGGCAATTAAAGCTCATGTTTAGAGGAATGCAATGATAATGGTTTCACGGCATGACATTGCTCATAGGTCACAAAATGGGCCCTCCAATGTGCGGGACAGGGAAAGGTAGGGACGGTGACAAATTACTGTGTAACAGATGCCCCCTAAAGCATGAGGCTCGAGAGAGAGAGAGAGGGGTGAAATGCTTTACGAGAACGTGTCCAACTGAAGCTCCGCCGTCGGAAAACCTGCGTGGAGAAATACAACTGATATCTCAAGTACATGATGTATATGTGGTATGGAAGCAGCCATCCAAAACAGAGTACACTATAATCCGGATCCAAGGTATGGGTGCAGCCATCCTGTAAGGATCAAATAAATAGACTCAGGTATGGTATGACCATCGAGTGAATAAATCATGTAAATAATCCTGAAAATCGCGGCACAGATGCAACATACCTGATCCAGGGTCTTGCGTTCCATTTCGACCCAAACAAAGTACAAGTTCAAGCATGGGAATATGTGAGCTGAAGTCGAACATGCAAGAACATCGTCTGATTACCAGCCAATGATGAGAGCTGTTAACAGACACGAGAGGAACCACCAATAATGACGATGGCCCTCAAGGTACTAAAGGTACAATCTACGGCATGTGAATCAATGAGCTGGCGTCGAACACCCGTAGAATCACTCGATCAGAGGCCAATGATGAGAACCTCACGTCGAATGCAACGAACCTTCCATTGAGGCATGCAGGCTCCAAGGTACCATAAAGGAGTCTCTAGATCAGCTTCCTGGATAATGAGCTGAATTCGACAAGAAGTGACATTGATCGAAGGTGGGCCATAATGTTTCCCACATCATCGACACGAGACAGAGGAACATGATGTTTTTTTTGTGAATCAGGATCATATGAGAATCAGAGGAAGGTTGGTATTCGCAGAGGTCAACTTCTCTTGAACATATAACGGCACAAATAGTGGTTTTGGCAGTATTTGACATCAACAGATCAGAGGTCATGGTGACGAGGCAATGAGTAGAGGAGAGGTCAAAAAGGATTACCCAAACCCATGGAAGCAAGTGAAAAAACGAGATGAGATGTCCCCAACCCGACACGAATGCAGACAAGTGCCATGTTCAAGAGCGACATACTGTCGACACGAAAATGATGATGGTTCCATTTTCCCCACCATTTCGGTGAGTACCTCTTTATTTTTACACAAGCTTGAAGAGGATACCATATGCTTGTCATATAAATCCGTCCTTCGGACGAATCCATCCTAGTACATTTAACGAGCCCTAGGAAGGAGGAACTCGAATAACGTCATGATTGACAATTTCCGATGTCATTTAGGTTTAACGAGTCTGACAAAGGAAGAATTCGGCGTCTTTTCATGTTTAGAGAGTTTGAAAAGACAGCAGAAAAGTAAACTCCAACGGTCCCTTTTCGTAAATAGTTCCTCAGATCCGAAAAGGTAGAAAACTATGTCTGAGAAAACCTCCTAGTCGCAATAGGCTAGGGTATTCCTTTTTCGTAAATAATCCATCCCAACCCGAAAAAGGGGTAAACATATACTGGGTAGATGTCGTTTCGTGGCCACTTTAACGAGATCGAAACGACAAGGGCCTCGGTAATATTTTCATGTTTAGAGAGTCAGAAAAGAGTTGAAAGGTGACTCCTCCTTGAGGAACGAGTGGTATAAAGGGAAGCAACTGATTCCGGTAATGGTGGAACTGCTCTGAAAAAATAAAGGTTAAGAGACTGGCTAACAAGACCACTCATCGCAGCGGTTCCTCAGGAATGGGTAAAACAACCAAGTGAAGGCATATGATCGGCCAAGCAGATAGTGACGATGGAGTGAGAAAACCAAGGCTCATCTGGCAAAGACAGGCTGATAAAATGGAAATCACAAGAAGTAAAATGGGAAAGGTTTCATTTTTACACAAGCTTGAAATCAGGAAACTCTGCTTGAAGTTGGTTTCATTTTTACACAAGCTTGAAACCGAAACAAACTATGCTTGAAAAAGTAAGCATGCCCCCAGCATGGTGACTCAATTCGAGGTACATGCCCCTCAAGCTTCAGTCCATATGAAATTCAGATGGAGTGAAGGTTCAAGTTACGAGATCAAGAGAAAGACTCGACTGGGATTTCACGAGAACTTATCAAAGACTCGAATTGAACGGGAACGTGTTTCATTGTTTTAACGAGGTTGACACATTAAAATAACTATCCTCAGACACCCTTGTTTCATTTTTTAAGGAGCTTGACACAAGACAAGGAACTCTGCTCTGACGACCTGGTTTCATTTTTTAGGGAGCTTGACACAAGACAAGGAACTCTGCTCCGGCTAGCTTGTTTCATTTTTTAAGGAGCTTGACACAAGGAAACGAACTGTGCTCCGACAACCTTGTTTCATTTTTTAAGGAGCTTGACACAAGACAAGGAACTCTGCTCCGAAAACCTTGTTTCATTTTTTAAGGAGCTTGACGCAAGGGAACGAACTATGCTCCGACAACCTTGTTTCATTTTTTAAGGAGCTTGACACAAGCAGAACGAACTATGCTCCGACAACCTTGTTTCATATTTTAAGGAGCTTGACACAAGCAGAACGAACTATGCTCCGACAAACTTGTTTCATTTTTTAAGGAGCTTGACACAAGGAAACGAACTTTGCTCCAACGACCTTGTTTCATTTTTTAAGGAACTTGACACAAGACAAGGAACTCCGCTCCGACAGACCTTGTTTCATTTTTTAAGGAGCTTGACACAAGACAAGGAACTCTGCTCCGACAACCTTGTTTTATTTTTTAAGGAGCTTGACACAAGACAAGGAACTCTACTCCAACAACCTTGATCATAATGAAAAAGAAGTCATCGCTTCCAAGAGTTCCACTCCCGATGGAAGGAAAACATCCTGGAAGTCAGGACCCAATGCCCCCAACACTTGATGCACGATGGCATCATCACTGAGCACAGGCACGGGGTAGGTAGCCACATAGTTGACCTGTAGTGGGGCAGATACAATGGGTGGATAAAAACCAGGAGGGGATGATGGCGGACCAGCTGCCACATTAGGACCGAAGAATGCAAGCTGATCAACGGTCATGATCCATCCTTCATGTGGAAAACAGACCACACGAAAAAGGGAGGAGACAAGCGCTCCCATGACATAGGTGTAATCGTGCCCCAAGAGCAGATTGAAATCCAAGGGGCCTAGAACAACCATCACGTCCATATGGATGGTTTTACCTCCCAAAGTAACAGGTAACCTTGGGAGGATCCCTAAGGGTTGACTCGTTCTTCTGTTAAAAGCCAATAGATTCTGCGTAACAGGCGCAAGCGGCGGTGAACCAAATTCTTGCCAAGTAGTTGAGAATAGAATACTAACAGATGTGCCTTCGTCTATAATGGTGTTGGGTACGACCAGACCAAAAGCCTGTACTGTGATCTCGAAAGGCACATAAGACGGAAGGCGATATCCTTTAAATCGACTCCAATCAAAGGAAGCGACCAAACTACTCAGAGGGGCTACCATCGAACTGAGATGGTCTTCCCCTGGTGTTATGGAAGAAGAAGGAGCATCCTCCATGACCTCCATCTTGAAGGTGGGAGGAGTATCCTCTGGGACCTCTATCACGGGAGGCAGAGGAGCAACTTCTTGATATGTAGGGACAGGAGAATATTTCTCCAAGTCTGAAGAATCTGAAGAAATAAGAAGAACCTGAGGGGTGTGAGGTCCACTCTCAACGGAAAAGACCTGGTGCACTGTGGACGGGGCCAGTTCAACCGATCCCACGACCAATGGTTGGTCGGGAATGGATTCCTGAATCTGAATTTCTGGGGGAGTGGGATTGACCAAGGATGACTCTTGACTAATCGAAGGATCAACTAGCGGAGGACTCAAAGAAAGTTGTTTGTAACCAGCCAGGAGGCATGGTGTAGAAACAGTTGCATTGTCCAAGACTCTTTTGGCTTCATCCATATACGGACAAAGGTGAATGGCATGGAGCCCTTCACACAACCTACAGGGATTGGTAATCTTACCCTGCTTCTTAGGAGCCTTACCAGCACTAGCCGAAGACGTGCCCCCAACCTGACTCCCAGAAGCCAAAGGCAATGGTGGGCAACCGCTGGACCATACTTCGAACACCTTGGGAATGCCAGGGCAATCTCGGAGAAGATGGTCTCCTGTGCACAACATGCAAGGGAACTTGATTTTCCGCGGAGGGTTGGAAGGTTTATCAACGGAAGGCTTCTTAGGCGCAATAGCCGCAGAGCTAGCCTCTCCTTTATCAGACTTCTTCTTCTTCTTCTTAGCCACCTGGTTACTTGAATCCAGACTTTCACCAGTCAAAGTAGAAGAGGAGGACGCAGAAACAGGCGAAGAAGGGGAGAGGTCCACCTTGGAATCAACATGATGTTGTTTAGGCGGAGGAACTGATTGAATAGTAGCCGAGACATTCGAAACCACAGAGGTTGAAAACAACCACACAAGCAACCCAACAGTTAACCCAGGAAGGGACAACGTTGCCATGTAAGGAGCACCAACATTCCCAAAAGGAGGAAAATGACCAGGATTCCCATCGGAGGGGATTCCTTGGTTAGTGAACTCTAGAAAAGTTGCCATCGGAAACGACCCAAAACAACACCCTAAGGAAACTAACTTTAACCGGGAATATTTTGTGGGCAGTTAATTTTTAAAACATTGAAACAAAACTCTACCGTTTCATATTTTAAGAGTCGAGAAACAGGAAAAAGGTGACTCTATCGCTTTCAGATTGGAAACCATTGAAAAGTGACGCTTGACCCTTTTCAAATTTAAAGAGTCGAGAAAAAGGTGAAATGACTACTCGGGAAAACTAGGCAAAGGGTGTACCAAAATGGCAATGGCTGCAATATACACCTTGGTTTCAAAATGAAATGGAAATCAACTTAGGGACTTAACGTACGTGCAGGCAATCTCCCCGAATGCTGTGTCCGGTGTATCACGGGTATAGGGCGGCAGACTCGGCTTCCTATGGATAAAGGATTGAAACCTAGTGGGGTCTCCCTTTATATACGCGGTGGTACGGGGAGCACAAGTCCGTACTAGCGATGTCTAAAGCCAAGAGGCGAACGACAGCTACTAGGTTTAACGACGCCGAAACACGTCTCTAACCTAGACCTCTAAATATTCGTTAATGTTTCAATGCTTCCTTAGGTAAATTGAGTAAATTTTATGGTTGATCTTCAATTATGTTTCAGTTTCAAGGCCCTACCGTATGTCATATGACAATCTCCTATATGCAACTATATGAGAAAAGAAATCTTTCAAATTCGATGAATGCTATCTAGTTAAGGGAAGAGCTTCAAACAATGATGCAACAAACAACAACACTGAAAACGAAACTTTTCCAAACTAGATGACTTTCACTATCCAAAAGAAATTTCAAACACTCAACGAAGTGAATTATGCAATGTAATCTATGCAAAATTCTCTTTTCCGAAAACTATGCAATTGTAATCTATGCACAATTTCCTTTTCTTTTCAAATGATAAGAATGCACTCAATGCATTTTTTGATGAGATGAGAATCTACTTAATGCATGCTTTCAATGAAAGAGAATACACTCATAGCGATTTTTAGCTTTCAATCATTAAACAATGTGATCTAAGTTCAATGATAAATCTCAAAAATACTTTTTCAATGCAATGTGATCTAATGCATTTTAACAAAAAGGACACTTTGAGACGAAAACTAAATAAATGCAAATCTTCTTAATGAAGGATGAATGCAAAAGAGATGTAAACAAACACTAAGAATGCAATCGTTGTTTTAAACACTTTGTAACGAAATCCCTCAAAAGGCGACAAGACATATGAGGTAAAACACAAAGAGGACTTCCAAAGCAAGAGATCAAAACAAGGCATTCATTCCCTTTTACATCAAACAATCATGGAAAGAAGACATTCCAAATAATGAGCAATGTAATCTATGCTCATATAGGGAAAATACTGGAAGGGAAAGACACACTGGTGAAGGATTTACGGAAAAAAATCTCAATTTTCACACACCCTGAAATTGGCTCGACTTGTACATTGACAACTAGCACCAACTGGCGCGACTTGCACATTGACAACTAGCGCCAATGGCCAATTGGTGCGGGTTGCTAACTAACAACAAGCGCCAACGCCTGAAAATGAAAAAACAAAGAATTTCTCCCAACCAAGACCAGACACACCACTTCAAGCAGAATCCAAAACAAACCCAGAAGCAAAGTACTGACCAAAAGAAGCTTCCGAACAAGGGTAAACCCTAGCACCTACAGGAAATGGCGCGACTGTTTGGCTATAATCCGCGCCAGACAGGGAATGGCGCGAGTGATGAACTGGCAAACTGCGCCAACTGGTGCGACTGTCAGGGATAAACTCACGCCAATCAAGCCAACTATGAAAAGGTGAAAATTTGGAAAAGCAGAGGTCAAATCTGAGCCTCTGGGGCTGAACCAAAAGCCAAACACAAAAAGAGCCAACCAAAAGAGCCAATCAAGCAAGGAGGGTCAAGAATCAACCAAAAAGAGAAGACAACACTCCAAGTTGTTCAGTTCGTAAACCAAACCGGAGATTGACTGAAGCAGCGTTGATCTACTCCGCTAATGCAGAGCAAAAGCGTTTCGAAGGCTATCTGGCTGTGCTTCAGACTCCGTCTATAGTTTACAAATCAAACAACAAGTTGAATCCCCAGCAGAGTCGCCAAATTGTTGAGGAGGTAAATCCCCTCTACAGATAGACGCGATCCCTACTAGCCCAGCACGGGTCTAGCAACAATCATCAAATGCTACAGCGCAAGTTCTAATTGCGAATAAACAGACCAACGATGGAGGCCCACCTGGAGTCCAATGCTATGATCCGTAGAAGAGACAGCGTTCTCGTTCCTTAGCCTCGGCAGATCACGATCCCCACGATCTCCATGAATGGACACCTTCACATGCAAGAAATAACACGAATACAAGCATAAAATCCATAATACGCAACTATATATCAGTCAGAAAGGATATAACTCATCATTATCATAAGTGAAAAACAGAGTGGAACCATAACCAGTAGTCATTCATTAATAAGCAATCGAAAGAGAGTACAACCAATGTTCTGACACTGAGGTCTCCTTCGGAGGGGTCTCCAGTCGTGAACATCTCGCAAAGCCTTCCAGGGATGGGACAAGCCTCTCTTAGAGTCTCTCGACGATAGTTTCCTTGCTCGAGTTTGGCCTTAAGGGAAAAATGAGGGCTCTTGCAGCGTGAAGGCTCTTGGGAATTTCAGAACTTGGAGATTCAAGGCTTAGGCACTTCAAGACTAGCTTGCAATGGAAATGAGCTAGCTTTTATAGATGGAGGAAGGGGAGTTGGAATCCCTATAATTGTGGGATTGGCCCTATCTTCAAGGAAGCTTCCATGAGAGGTGGCAAACCACTTCCCTTTCATGGAACTCCCGGAGCCAAACCTCCCAACCCAAGATAGATAGCAGTTTCTGAGTCTGTTGAAACGAAACTTCCGCCATTCTTATTTAAAAAACACTCCTTAAATTGGTTGGCGCGGCTGCGACTCTGGGACAGAGCGCCAATTGGCGCGGCCTCTTTGTAGCATTTTCCTCATTGGCGCGAGTTCTGAACTGGATACCCGTGCCAGTGCAAAAAGGGATGTTTTTATGATTTTCTGCAAGGAGATGTCTTTAGGGAAATTAAAGCTCATGTTTAGAGGAATGCAATGATAATGGTTTCACGGCATGACATTGCTCACAGGTCACAAAATGGGCCCTCCAATGTGTGGGACAGGGAAAGGTAGGGACGGTGACAAATTACTGTGTAACATAGGGGTTCTTAGTGAAGTCTATCACACTTCAATGAAACTAAAATAAAGTGCAAAAATGAAATGACAGAAATGAAACTAATTCAATTTTCAAAAAGGAAATGGTAGAAATGAAACTAATTTAAATCGCATAAAGGAAACTAATTTAAACCACACTTAACTTGGCCAACTGGCTAAATACACCATACTCTATCTATTGTGCTCCCATCTATGCAATTATTCATGATCTAATTCTAATTTGAAGAAGTGCATTTGCAGTGTCGAGGAAAAAGGGCTAAAGAGGCTAATGGAAGGCTTAACTCATGAAACAAGGCTGAGAAGTGGAAATAGCATGGTTAAAACTTATAAAACCTTATTATAGCGCAGAAATGGCTTCGGAGCGGAATGTTTTGAAAAGTGCGATAGCGGAGAAGCGGGAGTACAGTTCGGGAGTGGGAGGGAAGTGCGATTTGCGAAAAGGTAAAATATGTGAAGTGTGAAGTGTGACGGGGTAAACATTGCGATTTGTGATGTGGTAAATGTTGCGAAGTGTGATATGGTATATCACAATATCGCAATCGGCTATTGGAAGTGATATGTGTTAACGAAAACTAATTAAATAGTGTGAAGTGTGAAATGCAATGGGAGACATGGCGGTGGGACCGACAGCAGAGCACGATCGCAATATCGCAATCGGCGGATCGAAGTGACAAGTCTTAAAAGGAAAGGGTAAATGTTGTGAAGTGTGATTGTGATGTACAGTAGCAGGAGAAACATGAAGAAAAGGGCAGAGGTCAAACTTTGATGGTTTGTCAAGCGTTTTGCATTAAAATGGCTACGATAGCCGCAAAATGTGAAAACAAAGGAATAGAAGGTAGGCTTAGTCGTTTTAAAGTGTTTTTGGGAATAAAAAGGTGCGAGAGCTGCAATAAGTGAAATAGAAGGGAATATAAGTGTAATATCAGAGATGTAAGGGAGATGGGAAATGAAGTGGGAGGTGCTGGAGAACTTCCCCAGAACTGTAATATTGATTTCTACAAACAAACTTGCAAATGCATGCATGGAAAATCAAACGAAATGCGTGATAAAAGTAGTGAATAGTGTTAGCCATCAGTATTTTTTACATGTTAGTGATGACTATATCTACAGCTGAGTTTTCTAGAAACTGATTTCCTTATGTCAATATGTCATCCAGAAAACCAATGTGTGAGCTGAAGTCGAACATGCAAGAACATCGCCTGATTACCAGCCAATGATGAAAGCTGTTAACAGACGCGAGAGGAACCACCAATAATGACAATGGCTCTCAAGGTACTATAGGTACAAGCTACGGCATGCGAATCAATGAGCTGGTGTCGAACACCCGTAGAATCACTCGATCGGAGGCCAATGATGAGAACCTCACGTCGAATGCGACGAACCTGCCATTGAGGCATGCAGTCTCCAAGGTACCATAAGGGAGTCTCTAGATCAGCTTCCCGGATAATGAGCTGAAGTCGACAGGAAGTGACCTTGATCAAAGGTGGGCCATAAAGTTTCCCACATCATCGACACGAGACAAAGGAACATGATGTTTTTTGTGAATCAGGATCATATGAGAATCAGAGGGAGGTTGATATTCGCAGAGGTCAACTTCTCTTGAACATGTAACGGCACAAATAGTGGTTTTGGCAGTATTTGACATCAACGGATCAGACGTCATGGTGACGAGGCAATGAGTAGAGGAGAGGTCAAAAAGGATTACCCAAACCCACGGAAGCAAGTGAAAAAATGAGATGAGATGTCCCCAACCCGGCACGAATGCAGACAAGTGCCATGTTCAAGAGCGACATATTGCCGACACGACAATGATGATGGTTCCATTTTCCCCCCACCATTTCTGGCGAGTACTCCAATTATTTTTTATAACAAGCTTGAAGGGGATAGCATATGCTTGTAATATAAGTCCGCCCTTCGGGCGAATCCATCCTAGTACATTTAACGAGCCTCTAGGAAGGAGCGACTCGAATAGCGTCATTTCGACAGAATCCGATGTCATCTAGGTTTAACGAGTCGGACAAAGGAATAACTCGGCGTCTTTTCATGTTTAGAGAGTTTGAAAAGACAGCAGAAAAGTAAAATCCAATTGTCCCTTTTCGTAAATAGTTTCTCGGACCCGAAAAGGTAGAAAACAATATCCGAGAAAACCTCCTTAGTCGCAAAGAGGGCTAGGTATTCCTTTTCAGAATCAATCATCCCGTGCCCCGAAAAGGGTTAAACGTATACCGGGTAGATGTCGATTCGTGTCCATTTTAACGAGATCAAAACGACAAGGGCCTCTGCCGATCTTTTCATATTTAGAGAGTCGTAAAAGCGCTCGAAAGGTGACTCCTTCCTCGAGAAACCAGTATAAGGGTAGCAACTAGTTCCGATAATGGTGGAACTTCGCGTAACAAGTAGTTCAAGAGGCCGGGTTAACAAGACCACTCATTATAGCCGGTTCCCCAGGATTGGGCAAAACAACCAAGTGAAGGCATATGATCGGCCCAACAAATAGTGACGATGGAGTGAGAAAACCAAGGCTCATCTCTGAAAAAAACAGTCGATAAAATGGCAATCACAAGAGGTAAAATGGTTTCATTTTTACTGAAGATTGAAATCAGAAAACTCTTCTTGAAGTTGGTTTCATTTTTACACAGGCTTGAAACAAAGATAAACTATGCTTGAAACCAGTTTCATTTTTACACAAGTTTGAAATGGAAACAAACTATGCTTGAAATATTAAGCATGCCCATCATGTTGACTCAATCTGAGGTACATGTCTCCAAGCTTCAATCCATATGAAAGGCAAGGATGACATGTTTTCATGATCAATAGAAAGACTGGCTGGGATTTTACGTAGACCTAAACAAAGACTGAATTGAACAGAACGAGCCATTGTTTTAAAGAGGTTGCCACATTAAAAGAACTATCCTTGGAACACCCTTGTTTCATTTTTTACCCGACACAAGACAATGAACTCGATCCGACAACCTTGTTTCATTTTTTAAGGAGCTTGACACAAGACAAGGAACTTTGCTCCGACAACCTGGTTTCATTTTTTAAAGAGCTTGACACAGGGAGGGAACTGTGCTCTAACCGACTTACATCAAAATGAACAAGAAGGTGGTGCTTCCAAGAGTTCCACTCCTGATGGAAGGAAAACATCCTGGAAGTCAGGACCCAATGCCCCCAGCACCTGATGCACGACGGCATCATCACTGAGCACAGGCACGGGGTAGGTAGACACATAGTTGACCTGCGGTGGAGCAGATACAACAGGTGGATAAAAACCCGGAGGGGGTGATGGTGGACCAGTTGCCACATTAGGACCAAAGAACGAAAGCTGATCAATGGTCACGATCCGTCCTTCATGTGGAAAGCACATCACGCGAAAGAGGGAGGAGACAAGCGCTCCCATGGCATAGGTGTAATCGCACCCCAAAAGTAGATTGAAATCCAAGGGGCCTGGAACAACCATCACGTCCATATGGACGGTTTTACCTCCCAAAGTAACAGGTAACCTTGGAAGGATCCCCAACGGTTGACTCGTCCTTCTGTTAAAAGTCAACAGATTCTGCGTAACAGGCGCAAGCGGTGGCGAACCGAAGGCTTGCCAGGTAGTCGAGGATAGAATACTAACAGAGGCACCTTCGTCTATAATGGTACTGGGTACAACCAGACCAAGAGCCTGTACCGTGATCTCAAAAGGCACGTAAGACAGAAGGCGAAATCCTGCAAATCGACTCCAATCAAAGGAGGCGATCAGACTACTCGGAGGGGGTACCATCGAACCGAGAAGGTTGTCCCCTGATGTTACGGAAGAAGGAGCATCCTCCATAACCTCCATCTTGAAGGTGGGAGGGGTATCCTCCGGATCCTCCATCATGGGAGGTGGAGGAGGAGCTTCCTGAAGTACAGGGACAGGAGAATCTTTCTCCAAGTCCGAAGAATCTGAAGAAATCAGAAGGACATGGGGGGTGTGAGATCCACTCTCGACAGAAAAGACCTGGTGCACCGCGGACGGGGCCAGTTCAACCGATCCTAAGACCAATGGTTGGTCAGGGACGGATTCGTGAATTCAAATTTCTGAGGGAGTGGGAAGGACCAAAGATGACTCTTGACCAATCGTAGGATCAGCTGGCGGAGGACTCAAAGAAAGCCGATTATAACCAGGTGGAAGGCGTGGTGTAGAACTGGTTGGGTTGTCCAAAACTCGTTTGGCTTCATCCATATAAGGACAAAGGTGAATGGCATGGTGCCCTTCACACAGTTTACAGGGATTGGTGATCTTACCCTGCTTCTTAGGAGCCTTATCAGCACCAGTTGAAGACGTGCCCCCAACCTGGCTCCCGCTCGGAGGGGCTACCATCGAGATGCGAAGGTCTTCCCCTGATGTTACGGAAGCAGAAGCCTCCCCCATGACCTTCATCTCGAAGGCGGGAGGAATATCCTCCGTAGCCTCCATCATGGGAGGCGAAGGAGGAGCTTCTTGAAGCACAGGGACAGGAGAATCTTTCTCCAAGTCTGAAGAATCTGAAGAGATCAGAAGGACATGGGGGGTGTGAGGTCCACTCTCGACAAAAAAGACCTGGTGCACCGTGGATGGGGCCAGTTCAACCGATCCCACGACCAATGGTTGGTCAGGGACGGATTCGTGAATTTGAATTTCTGGGGGAGTGGGATCGACCAAGGATAACTCTTGACCAATCATGGGATCAGCTGGCGGAGGACTCGAAGAAAGCCGATTATAACCAGGTGGAAGGCGTGGTGTAGAACCGGTCGGGTTGTCTAAAACTAGGTTGGCTTCATCCATATAAGGACAAAGGTGAATGGCATGGTGCCCTTCACACAACTTGCAGGGATTGGTGATCTTACCCTGCTTCTTAGGAGTCTTATCAGTACCAGATGAATACGTGCCCCCAACCTGGCTCCCGGAAGTCAAAGGCAACGACGGTCGGCCGTCGGACCATGTTTCGAGCACCTTGGGAATGCCAGGGCAGTCTCGAAGCAAATGGTCTCCCGCGCACAACATGCATGGGAACTTGACTTTCCGCGGAGGGTCGGAGGGCCTATCAAGATGAGATTTCTCATGCGCAGTAGCTGTACATTTAGCCTCTCGCTTATCAGACTTCTTATTCTTTGTCTTCTTCTTCTTCTTCTTAGCCACCTGGTTACTTGAATCCAGACTTTCACCAGGCGAAGTAGAAGAGGAGGACGCAGAAACAGGCGAAGAAGGGGAGAGGTCCACCTTGGAATCAATATGAGGTTGTTCAGGTGGAGGAACTGATTGAACAGTAGCGGAGACATCCGGGACAACAGAGGTTGAGAACAACCAAACAGGCAACCCAACAGTTAACCCAGGAAGGGACAACGTCGCCATGTAAGGAGCACCAACATTTCCAAAAGGAGGAAAATGACCAGGATTCCCTTCGGAGGGGATTCCTTGGTTGGTAAACTCTGAAAAAGTTGCCATCAAACTCAAAACCACACACGGGCTGAAAACGAGTTAAGACACACGATCAA
>JAXQQM020061310.1:0-48402 GCA_034641835.2 Pinus albicaulis
AGTCAAGAACCCTTTTCCCTCCAACAAATATAATAAAATATTCCTAAAGGGTGCTTCTAGAATTCGATTAATAATATTTTATTCATGCACCGAGTTCTAGACCGCCCCAATATTTTGTTATAAATAGGGGGGTTTTCCCCATTCATTGGTCACCTTCATTGCATTAGATCACTCTGGATCTTCTCTTGGTCACCATTTTCCATTTTGCTTTGTGAACTCCCATTGAGTTCTATGTAGGCTTTTCCACATCCATAAGAGAGAGAAATGCTATATCTAAAACACTGAGGACTTCCAAGAACCCATCCCACTAAGGAGAACCGGAAAACACCTTTCTTGTTTTCCTCTCAGGTGCCCCATTCTTTAATATAATACAAAATTATCTCATATACATTCTTCTTGTCTTGTCCATTGGATCTATGGAGCTACGTTATTTTTAATCTGCTTAATATCTTTTATGCTTAGATCTGAATTTGTGCAGCTATCTTAAAGGTATTTTGCAACCATAATCGATGTTAGGGCTATTTGTTATGCATAGCTAAAGTAATTTTTTACGACAAAAGATTCATACTAACATTCCCTCCAACATTAGAGTTTATGAAATCACGATTAACATTTATTTTGTCCTCATCATGATTTTCCTCTACTATATTTTCACCATTAGGAAACATTTCTTGTATCAACTTTGTCAAACCTTCTATGTTTGCTTTTAGATCATTCTTCATGTTTTCCATTTTTTCATTGATCTTATCTTCCATGTCATCCATCTTAGATTCCCTGCCATCTTCCATGCCATATATCTTAGATTCCACGCTTTTATTCAAACCATCCATCTTAGTTTCCACACCTTTCTTCAAAAATTCCATGTCATTTTTTGTTGCTCTTTGCGAGAGCGAAATTTTTTGCACGTGCTCTTGTAATTTTGATATGTCATGTTGCCATTCTTCATCTTCATGAGTCATAGTAGAGCCTTCTAAAGGCTTATTGGGTGTTGAATTATTTTTAGGGGACATTTTAGAAACCAATACTGATATCTATTCTACAATATTCCCTTGGAATCAATTCAACTTGATTCTTCAAACAAGATTTATGCAATTCAGGAAAAAAAATACACACCTTTTACTTGCTTTTGCAGAGCTCTATAATGAAATTGAATTATCTCTATAATTGAAGAACCTCAATATCTTAAATTTGGCCATGTAGTATTCCTCTGAATCTTCTTTCAAATGCCACAGGTCTGACTTGATTTGGATTCCTCAAGGCAAAGTTATGTCCAATGTCCCACAATGACCTAATTATGGACTAGTTCAGTAGAGCGAACTTGTACGACTTGCCACCTGTCACTGTTTGCTCCTTTGGCTCTAAAATTTATAGACAGGAAACTACGATCCATGTACTTCTAGTAAATTTTTACATAACTCCAATCCGATGCTTAGAGAGAGAGTTATGAATATTTTCCCATGATCACCTCTTGGAGATGAAATGAGGGAGCCTGAAAAAGACCTAACTTCCACATATCATATCTTTGAAAATATTGTGAACCAAGCTGTGAAATTTTGTGACGATGTTCCCCAGGATCTCCGCTTCGTGCTCTAAAAATTTCAGCTTCTGAACCTTCGTAGAAAAACATTTATAGAGAAAATACTGCAATGAGATGTTTAAGTGAAATTCAGGAGCCTGCCAAAAGCCCTACCTTCCACAGATCATATCTCCGAGAATATTGTGAAAGAAGCTCTGAAATTTTGCGAAGATGTTGCTTAGAATTTCGGCTTCGGACCCTAAAATTTTCAGCTTTTGAACCTTCGTAGAAAAAACGTTATTTCGAAAATTCCACAATGACTTGTTTGGAGCAACGAAACCCTAGAATCCAAAGCTCTGATACCAAATGTTGGGAAACCAGCTCCAAAAATAGAAGAAAAGAGATGTCAATGCCTTAGAAATAAGCCACTTCGAGGGCGAAACCTCCAATACATTACATGAATGAACAATTCTTGGATGATTCAAATTACAAAACCTCCTTTCTATATATAGGAGTCCATGGGGCCACAATGTAATCCTAGCGAGGCCACAATGTAATCCTAGCCGACCTAACAATAATAATTTAAGGGCACAATAATAAGAATATGGGGGTTACAGGGGTACAATAATAAAAATGGGGGGTTACACTAACAACAATAAGGGACTATACTACTAATATAAGGACCTAAAAAATTGGCACTGTCAACAAAAAATTAATGTAATAATTGAAAGAGAAAACTCTATAGAAACAAATATTATCACCATGCATTCAATTTTTCCAAATCAAGAAAGTACATGGATAAATAACTACAAAAAAAAGAACAGAAGAACTGCATGCAAGTTATCTAACATAGCTATGAGAATTTAAACATAGTATTAACACAATCAACCATAATATAGATATAATTTAAATTACACAGTCGGCGCACCGTGAAGGCTGGACCGAACTGACAGTGTTACTATACAAAAATAAGAGTATTGTGGTAAGCGACATACATTATAAATTCATATAAGGTGAAAAAATAAGTTCTTTATGCCAAAACAACTTCTTATCTATACCATTAACATGAATTAAAGTAGTTCCAAGTCGAAACAAAAAATCAAGTTACTAGCTGAGTAAGAAACCTAGAATGCAACTGTAATAAAATTGCATGAATGGAGAAAAACTTATAAAAATAGGAAATAGTACACATTAACCCATTCTCAAGGCGAAAGGATTATCTTTACATCATGTATGAGTTAGAAGAAGAGAACAGAGTCTTTAACGCTTCCTTTGAAATACTATGATAACCTAGGGTGTATACCCAGAAGCCTGAAGAGCTTCAATGGATTAAACATTGTAGAGACTGCAATACCTGTGTGTAGAGAGGTGAAGAAGTCATTGCGTGAGTGCGAAAAGGATATGAAGGAGAGTGCCATGTTATTAAATGGGTGACGTATGTTACCTGAAAGGACAATTGAGAAGATATCCATGTTAGAGGCAGTGTAAAACCATGGGGTAAACTAAAAGGTCGAACTTGCAAAGGATTATAGAAGCATACCTTAATTAAAACATAGTTCATTTCTGAAGACCCGAGAACTAGAAAACCAAATAGATCAGGTGAGACCCAATTACCCTAGAAATTTGACTCTGTAAACAAAATAAACACCTTTGCAAAATTTAACACTCAGATGTCGAGAAGATTTACCTGTAAACGTTGATTTGAGGTCTATTTCTTGAATAAACAGTGAGTTCAAGTATCAAAACTCCCTCATTATTCCTTTCGAGGGATAATCGAAAGAACCCATTTAAAAATATTTCCCAAATAATTTCCGACATTATTAAACATGAATGATTAGAGATAAAGGCCAAAAAATTTGTGCATGTAAGGGAAGCATAACCATTCTTAAGAAAACAAGTAAATACTGATAAGAAAATAAATAATCCAGAAGAAATTCTAAAAATGGGTTGAAGAACAACCATTTTTGTCATCCAATACCTGCGAGTAGCTGAGAAAATCCCGAGGTTCTTAAAATTCCCGATGAGGGATGAGAATAGACGAATATGTGTAAGTAGATGAGAAGGTATGGAGTCGATTCGAACCAAAAAATAAGCAGGGTCATGGCAGCTTAGAGTTTTAGATCAGTGCATGCAAAACCCTCACACAGTCTCGCGGAGGAAAAAAGAAAACGGTTAGGGTTGAGGGGAAAGTCATTACCCTAACCCTACCCAAATCACATCATAACCTTCGATTATACGGTGAAGGATTGAATGTTGAATTATCATAACAAATCTCAAGCCCTTAGTTATGAATTAAATCACCGAAAAATCTAGCGGAGATAAGGTTAGAGTACCTGCAAATATTTTCGAACAATCAAGGAGTAAAAACAACTTTTATGATGATAGCTAGATATTTAAGTTAAGGTGATGCATGAAGGCTGATAGGTCACTAAACTGTCAAGTCGAAAAGGCCACGGAAACCAAGTACGTACCATGGTAACCAAGTAGGTGCCACAGTAACCAAGAAAGTACCACAATAACCAAGCAGGTGTGAAGCAATAAATATTTGGTGCATCTTGTAAAACTATAGAATAACCCATAAATTATATGTGCCAACATAGTTCAAATATATGACTTTAACTCATTGTTGCTAGAGTATGATGAATGACTTATGAATTAGTTATTCTATTGGATTATCCATAATAATTATTTGGTTAACTTATGAATCTCCTTTGGTTATTAACATAAAGGTAACAAGGTAATTTCTTCTGTATAGTAAGCATAGGAAGAATTTACGAATAGTAAGTTAGTTTAAGATGACGAGTAAAAAGGAATTAAATTTTTTTTTTTTATGTAAGTGAATGTCACATAGCAACCACGAGTTTGTGCATGGAGCTTGTGTGTGAGAAGGGAATTCCAAGAAGAAGCTTGTGCACAAGATTGATAAAGGACCAGAGATCAATATTCGGGTAGGTGTTTTCAAGCCTAGTTCAAGGCAGAGATAGGTTGTATTTGTAAGAGATCAATTTCTCAGTTTCTATCAATAATATTATCAATCAAGTATAGGGTTTTCCTAGTTGGGTTATGTATAAAATTCTATGTTTTTGAATTTTGTATTTGTGATTTTATTTTTTTTCATATTCCACTACAAATTTGAAGTAGAGAAATCAAGTGCTTTAGAGAAAAGAAACTAATTTTCAATTTTCAGATGCAAACAACCTCAATCAAACCAATGCAAACTTTCCCATATGCACCCACTTGACATGTATAACCAATCATGAACGACCCATGCATGTTCAATATATGACATCACACAAGCAGGCATACACGGATAACACCAAAGCATGACTAATATGTAACCCTAGCATAAGAAAGAAATGCATGTACAACATGTAACCCTATGTAAGCAAGCATGCACGAACAATACACAAGCATGAGCAACACATAACTAGTCATACACTCATGAAAACATATTGGAAATAAAACCATCAACACTTCCATGGTGAAACCACTTCCACTATGGGAAACACAACATGGATGCAACAAGAACATAGGCTAAAAGCATAAGGGACACATATGCAACCAATAGAAAAGCATCACCAACACATTGCCCATCCAATCCAAGGGTTTAACCATGCTATGACACCAATCTGTAACACTCCCTTCCAATATATACCCAAGTACCCAGCCCAACCCAGCCCAACCAAGGTAAACATGCGACGAGAGGCTACTATAATGAGATTCAACCTCCTATGTGACCTTAAGGAAGTGGAACCTACGGAAAACACAACATGCAGACCTTGTACAACAACCACAACACCCCCAAGGGGTAACCCAACCATTCAGGTCTCTTACGCCTAGGTCACACTGGCATTTTGAACCCCTTTGAGACATATCCGTGAGAATAACACTACATTATAGGGGCTAGGAGGCTATGACCGCGGGAATAACACTGCATGCTAGTGATTAGAGCCCCAAATGCTCAGTTTTATGCCTGTGACTCTGGGATTTTAGCCACATTTTTAGGCCCAGAGCAAATTTCATTGCCCATAGCTTCATGAAACCTTAAGGGATGATAAATAAAAATATCACAATGATATGAAAGCAATCACATCAACAAGAACTCGTCTAGAACCCTCCTATTCATGACAGGAATTTTTTCCAACATGTCACAAACATTGAATCTATAGGTGTAAACAAAATATTTAATCATAGGGGTATCATAATTATATTAGAATCACTAAGAATCATTTCTCCCTTACATAATTAGTTGAAATACAATCTATTTGACCATAGATACATTGTGCATTCATTTACAAGTGAAAATATGGATAGATTCATACATCATCACTGATCAAATACATGTTTATAACCACCTCAATAACCAAAGAAATACAATGGATACAACAACAATAGAATCCATATAGAAGCCGATACATTTGCATACCAAATACCAAAGGAATGAGATCTTCATTATTGAATGTAAAAAACAATCGGAGATGGGACTTCCACGTTCCACTCGAACATATATTGGTTGAGCCAAATATCTCTTCATCCATTCCCCTTGTTTCATATTCCAAGCATGCATGTGCGACTCAAACCGAAAGAACCAACCAGGGCATATCGAGGCTGAACCACCTCACCCTCGTCAAATAGAAATCAAGCTTTAGCATGATCTGCACACGATAACTAGGCCAATAAAAGCATGGATATCATTAGATTCTCTCCGCCTAAACTGTGAGGAATTTTCCTGTCTCCTAGTCTCTCAGGCTTTACCGCAACCCACAGTCTGAATCATGGGTGACCAGGCCCTAAACCAAGAAACCACCCTCTAGGCTTTACCGTATATCCTACCATTCATTTACAAGGATTCCCAAGCCTAATCAAGGCAAACCACCTCTTATTATTTATCACAATCCAATCCTGGATCACTACGCCCTAAACTAACGCAACACCTCTTATGGTTTACCGAAATCCAAACCCAGATCACTACGCCCTAAACTGACGCAACACCTGTTATGGTTTACCGAAATCCAAACCCAGATCACTAGGCCCTAAATCGAGGCAACACATAAACCGATTATGTGTCATAATAATAATAATAATATTTGGAGATCCACCTCACTCAGCATCGAATCCATCTGGTAATCCAGCTAAACCAAAACATAAGAACTCCACAACACCATGGCTATCCAAAGTGGCAAGATAGGTTGAAAACACTATCACGCCTAGAAAAACCCATGCAAATATAGAAAAGAACCACATGGAATACCATGCATGTAAGATCTAGAAAGAAAAATACACATGCAAATCGATACCTATAGAGAATCATGTTGTAGCTACTTGATCCTACTCTTCCTTGTTTGCTTTCTCCTTTTTTTCTTTCCTTTCCTGGTCCAATGCTAAGAAAACTCTAAGTGTCCAAGAGTGTGTGTGTGAGAGAGAGAGAGAGACTAAAGAGAGAGCTCCAAAAATGCACTGACAAAAGGTTTGACCCAAAAGCTTGCCAACTGATCCTCATAAGCCTTTTTATCAGTGAGGCCTCTATTTTCTTCATTTTCCTTCTCACATGCAACTTGTGACCTTTCACCTTCATTTCCTCCTATTTTCCTTTATTTTCATTAAAAAAATGTCAGTTAATGCCTCATGTGTTTCCAAAGCCTTTTCCATTGCCTTTTCCGACTTCCTTTAGCCATAATAACCCAAATTAACGCCGAGTAAGATGTTTTTCCCAATATCCAGCTTGGAATACGTGTCTCTTCAACCTTGGTTATTATTTTTAATGTTTATTACATGGAATTTTCACGAGGGTTGTTACATGGAAATATCTAGTTTAAATGAAAGTGACTTATTTAATTGATGTAATAATTTTTCCTTCAGTTGAATGTTAACATTGTTAATAACTTTTTCATTGTGCTTTGTTTTTCTTTAATAATGAGTGAGTAAAATTTTTCCACTTTTTTAATTTGAAACGATAAGTAAACAATCCTCAGTCTTGATTTGGAGTACCTACTAAGTATATGATATGCATTTATAGTTTGGAAATTTTTCACATTATTGAATCATTTATTTTACATATATTTGTTTTGTATGCAATTAAAAATCTCAATTTCATACTAAAAAGTATAAATATAAAGGAGAGAAATTATATATATATATATATATATATATATAAATATATATATATATATATAGATATATATATATATATATATAATAGTATGTGTTTCTTTGGTAAAAAGTTAAAATTCAAAGAGGATTAAAATATATATACCTTTATAAGCTTTAAATGAAAAAATCTCATATATCAATTTAATATCTAATTTAGCCATAATCTTAAAATTAAATTATTATTATTATTAAAAATAAATAAATAACAAACTTAATTTTAATTTAGATATTAAAAATTAATTAAATATATTTATCCCTACTTTATTGTGGAGATTCTTAATTTTTAAATAGGCTTTGTTATAATATCATGGACCATTACTGTCGATTATCAATATTACTTGTCCAAAAAACCCTAACTCATTTCATATGACATTTGTTCATATAATTTTTTTTTTAATTAATTATTTTAATTAAAAGAATAAAAAAATCATAACTATTTTGGAGATAAATCTCAATCATTGATTTGTGTATACTACTATGAAAATTATACAATATTTCATGGAGGTTAAATCCTTACCATCCACCTAATAATTATTGATAAGAATTCATAACTAGTTAATGTGGACATCTAAGCAACTCATTGTGAGAACATGGGTGCTTTGATCTTCGTCAACACAATATTAAAACCAAGAAATATCCAACTATTGCATTTATGAATTTGGGGTTGATTTCTTCTTACGATTTTTTTTGTTTCTATTTTACTTTTAGCTCACTATGTGTATATTTGTATGTTGATTAGTGTTCATATCTTATTTGTTATTTAGCTCACATATGAAAATATATATATGTATTCTTCTTTTTGGTAAGCATATATACATATGCACTTATTTATGTATGTAAACTTATTCCTTCATCAGTGAGGTGGTGAGATGTTTATCAATGGTTGTAGTGTATTACAGACTTTGTTAGATTGCATTGACTTTTAATAAATTAAAAAATATATATTCATGCCAAGTGGCTCCCACCCACCAATTTCCTAGGGATTTGAGATTATTCCAATTCTAATAATTTCCTCCATGATAACTTCATCATTTTTAATTTATAACATTCATCATTATTATTTATAACATTCATCTCCCCACCCACCAATTTCCTAGGGATTTGAGATTATTCCAATTATAATAAGCTCCTCATTATTATCTATAATATTCATTTATATATAAGCAAATTTTATTTAGAGAAATTGTCAATTTTACAATAAGATGTGTAATTCTTCTTTTTTCTTAAAGTTGACCCATGTCAAAACAATAGACAAAATAATGTCAAATGGAGATGAAAAAAATAGACAATGCTTAGAATGACCAATTTCAAAAATCGACACCTTCAGTGTAAATATATAAATATATATATTTAATAAATTATATTTTTTATTTAAAATTTAAATTGCATATTTTATATTTTTTAGTTTTTTTTTTTTAAATTGGTCATAATTCAAAATTTGGTTGAAATAATAATGTGTTTAACGTTGAGCACTTTAACTTTCTTAGTAAAATCTAATTATATCTATGATAATAATATGTGATTTAATATATATATATATATATATATATATATATATATATATATATATATATATGATAATGCCAATATTGGTTAACATTCATTGAGATCAAAATTGATTTATTAGATAATAAGAAAGGTAAAATATTATTTTTATTGTTTAAAAATTTTATCTATATATTTGAAAAACAATGAGCAAAGTATTCTAATATCATCATTGTTTTTATGAATTAGAAGATTAATAAGGTTGGTATTATGATAAAAATTTTAAAATTGAGATTTTATTTGGATACGGACAAGATATTCTAAGAGAAAGTTTTTTTTAATTCTCGACCTTATTAGTATCACAAAGATAACATTCTCCCATCCCATGGCATTTTGGGAATTGCCTAATACCTAGTTCTACTATGAAGTTCATGAGAATGTTGATTTTCATTTTGGGATTAGTGTTGATCAACCTTTTATATTATCTTATTTTTCTTTTTTCCTTTGTATATTATCACCTGCAACCCTATGTTATACAAAACTACTCTAATTCATATACATTTCATAAATCAATCACTCAATGAACACCACACAACTTAGAATTTGTTCTCTGTATTAATAACACGTATATACATAGAAATTTCTTGCTCTGGTCTGATCTTCTAATCAGTGACATTTTTCCTTTTCTTTCATAGGCTTACAGTCAAACCCTAACTATTCCCTACTCTAAATTCTAAATTCTGTATCTGATTTCATCTGATCATACTCCCTTTATGCCTTTGAGGCTTAAAATTTATACAAATGGATTCTACAAAAAATTATGTTTTAGATTCAAAACTTGCTCAACAAAATCCTAGGAATCCTCTCAAATCCACAAATTCATGAACTAATTCCTAATCTAAGATTTACAATTAATTTCTAAATCTCTCAATCCCTATGAACTCTCAACTAGACTAAATCTCTCATGTTCTCCATCATTCGAGAACATTTACAAAATTCCTTATAATATCTAATTAATTCTTATTCTAAATACCTCTCATTAAAATCACTGAAAACATTAATAATTGCATAGGAAACGAACTTCCTTGAAAACACAAGACCCCCTATGTCCAATAAAATACAATGAAATGTATGAACTGGATGCTCCTACATCAGACTCCCAAGGTTGAAAGCATTCATGATCTCCAGATCATGTGTGCTCATATGTTGATATAAAACCTCCAGGGTCCCAAACTTTAGTTTGTAGTTTTTCAAATGCTCTACTCCTTTGTTGTTGTTGTATGTCTGTTGTCTTCTATTTCATCTTCCTCTCCTTGTCAATCAGTTTCAAATTTTGATTGATCACTCTTTCTACTGTCAATCTTCTCCATCTGGATTGTTTCATCATTAATTGCCATAATTCTTCAATCTTCATCTCCAGCACATCCTCGGGCTGGTACATACTCTACCATTTGTTCCTATCTCTTTCTCTTTGCTTCAATTTCTTGGTGCTATCAATTAACCCTTGTATCTTCACATTCTGCATTTCTTCTAGCTCTTTTTTTTCCCAATATTGAAATTGAGATTTCTCTTCCTCTTCCATGGTTATCTTTTTCTGCATCGAATCCTGATTCTCCAGCATAATTTTCAGCAATCTAATATCTTTGTTCCATGGATTAAGTACTTCCACTAAATTTTATTTTTCCTTCTTTACTTGGTTTTTATTTTGCACCAAATATTCTCCAGCACCTGAAACAAAACCTGCACTCACAAAACAAATATTAAAATCGAAAACATAAGGCCTCAGTGCCTCTTATTCCTTTAGTAACATTTCAATTTTCTGCTCTAAAATTTCCTCCTCTATCAGCACATTAGTACGCTGATTAAACCTATTTAAAGAATTCTCTGAAGGACTCTCGAGACTGTCAGCAAGTCTCTCTTCCACACCATCTGCTCAATGATGTCTTTATGTTCTTGTCCACTGTAGTGAACTCCTTCCTTTGCAATCTCACTATCATATTCTGAGTTTTCCAGCAAATATTCCAGCAATTCAATTTATTTTTGACACTTCATAAGTACTTCATCATCACTTATAATCCCTACATTTATACATAAATCGTTATTTTGAAAATTACAAGGTTTAATAGTCTCAACTGTTGCTTCACATATCATCTCTTCAAATTGAATCTCGTCTCCTTCTTCCACAATAAATTGTTCATGTTTTGTAGCAACTTCAAATATCAATTCATTACTAAGTTCTTTCTGCTGCAATAAATCACTTCTTTTCTCATTTAAGAGACATTCTCCATCATTTTTTACTTCAGAGTATTTATCTTCTGAAAGATACTCTTCCATACTTTTGACAGCTTCAAAAGACTGCTCATCCTTTGCAAAACCAGTAATCACATAAAAATTATTATATTGAAAAATACAAGGCTTTAAATCCTCCTGCTTACCCAAACTTTTCCAACATTTCAGAAAATCATCAATAATTCCTTCTTCAGCAAGGTAAACTTCTTGTTATCTTGAATTCCCACAATAATTCATAATATCTTTCACAAATCTCCAATCTTCATCTTCACCCATAAATTCACCCTGTTCTTCTTCACAAATCGAAACTTCAATTTTCAACTCAGCTTCTCTAAGTTCCTCAGATCTCAATTGAACATTCAGTATCTTCTCAAGCTTTCTCAACTCTTCTGCTAACTACATATTCACTTGTTGATTCCTCTTCTCTTGTATTCTCTACCATTTCACTTTCTTCCTCATGGTCCAACCATGTCTTTGGTCTTACTTATTTCTCTACAACAACTCCATCAATAACTCAAGACGAACTGCTATCTCAGCCTTCTCCCTCTTATATTCTTCATCAGTCAACTGCTTCCATATGCCATTTTTCTTGGCATCTTCCTTCTCCTTCCTTATATTGTCGTCTTCTTCAAAAACTCTTATATCTCTCCTATGAATATCAGTAGTCATCTTTGTCTCTATCTTCATGAGTTGTACTAAAGCCTCTACAACAGCAAGTCCTCCCTACTGTCACTTACCTCACCAAGCTTCTCTCCCTTGAACTTGCTCTTTTCGTAAGCACTGGTCCTCTATCCTCTAGTACCTCTTGAGCATTCCTCTCTGCTCATTCTAGGCTTCAACTCATATGCACTTTGGAGAACACAAATGTCCCCTTTATCCAACCTCTTTTGGAATTATTCAAGGTTCTACCACACTTTCCTTTCACTCAGAAACTCTTACTAGCTTCCTTGACCTTATTTTGCTGAGATACTTCCTCTTTGTCTACAACTTGAATTCTGCAACACAATCCTCAACCAGATTAAAATAAAAACAAAATACCATCTAACCTTCAGGATCTCTGCATGATCTTATTCCACCATTCATATGTACTTTGAATGGATTTTTCTATATTTCTTTGCCTCTGCAAATTATTCCAATATTCTGCTACACTTCATCTCTATGTGCATGCTATCTGTCAGATTTAAAATTTGATCTCCTTTTTCTTATCACCATTGTACTTGTATACACACCTTCAAAACATAACTCTGTTCTAAATTCTTCTCAAAGAATTTTACTCACCGAATCTCCTTGTTCTGCTCTGATACCAACATGATGGAGCTTAAGCCGCATTTACCCACATAATATATTACTATACATGTCCCAGATTTCAAATATTATAAAATGGTTAAAACTGCGATTTTACTCTATGTGGATCTATGGGTTATGGGCCACGATCTGGACAAAATAGTTCACTTATACAACAACAAAATTCTTCTCAAACTATGGAAATTCCTTATTTTAACTTCAACCAGATCATTAGGATGATCACGATCGATCTCTCTCATCCGATAGTATCCTTGCGCAGAGTTCAACATTGCTTCACTCGACTTAGATTTTAATGTAGGCCTCCAAACAAATTTACTCACGCTTTAAATCTCCACCTGATCTGCTCACTCCAAATTTCAGTTTATGCGCATAAAATTAAGGAATCACATGTTAATCAACATGCACACGTGGATTTCATTTTGGAGGTTCATCGATCTCACGTTGACTTTACTGCTTCCCAACTCATACAACCTCCACTGTCTATTTTGCTGCCCCCAATCCGACGGATATCGTGCTCCAACTAGCACAATATATAACACTCTGAAAACACGCGAGAAAAATGGTTTTCTCCACCTGTCAATGTGTTATGTGTCACTTACTTAGGTTGATTGTGAATATTATAAAAATACCATTTACCATTTTGAGACCATGCGATATACCATTACGGTTTTGAAAGATCATTCAGCGTGTTATTCACTTGATTCATTATACAATTACCTTAACACTTTGATGGATCACCATCCATATTCTGCTATGCAGTACACGTTGGATATCCATTCAATGGCCACGTTATTTTATTGGTTCACCGTCGATCCATTCTGTGATCGATGGTTTCTTATATATTCTCTGGAATACGCAATCCCATACAGATTCAAACTTGTACACAATGAAAAATGGGTGTGCATTATCTATAAAATACACAGTCTCATGGATTCATGAAAAATTATAATTCGTATACACTACGACAAAATTCACACTAAAAAACCCAAGATTTTAGTTATTTTCAAATTCGAATTACAACAAAGCTTGTATGAGCCAAGCCACCCTCTAGGTGCTTGATGATACATGCCATATGGCCTCTCTCTGTTCTTCTCACCTACAACCCTATGTTATGCAGAATTACTCTAATTCATATACATTTCATAAATCAATCACTCAATACACACCACACAACTTAGAATTTTTTCTCTGTATTAATAAACACGTATATACATAGAAATTTCTTGCTCTGGTCTGATCTTCTAATCAATGACCTTTTTCCTTTTTTGTCATAGGATTACATTAAAAACCTAACTATTCTCTACTCTAAATTCTGAATTATGTATCAAAATTGATCTAATCATACTCCCTTTATGCCTTTGAGGCTTAAAATTTATACAAATGGATTCTACAACCAATTCTGGTTTAGATCCAAAACTTGCTCAACAAAATCCTAGGAATCCTCTCAAATCCACAAATTCATGAACTAATTCCTAATCTAAGATTTCCAATTAATTTCTAAATCTCTCAATCCCTATGAACTCTCAACTAGCCTAAATCTCTCATGTTATCCATCATTCAAGAACATTTAAAAAATGCCTCATAATATCTAATTAATTCTTATTCTAAATACCTCTCATTAAAATCACTCAAAACATTAATAATTACTTAGGAAACCAACTTCCTTGAAACCACAAGAGCCCCTATGTCTAATAAAATACAATGAAATGTATGATCAGGAAAACCTCCAGGGTCCCAAACTTTAGTTTGTAGTTGTTCAAATGATATACTCCTTTGTTGTTGTTGTATGTCTGATGTATTCTGTTTCATCTTCCTCTCCTTGTCAATCAGTTTCAAATTCTGATTGATCACTCTTTCTACTGTCAGCCTTATCCGTCTGGACTGTTTCATCATTAATTTCCATAATTCTTCAATCTTCATCTCCAGCACATCTTTGGGCTAGTACATACTCTGCCATTTGTTGCTATCTCTTTCTCTTTGCTTCAATTTGTTGTTGATATCCACTAACCCTTGTATTTTCACATTCATCATTTCTTCAAGCTCTTTTGTTTCCCAATATTGAAATTTAGTTTTCTCTTCCTCTTCTATGGTTATCTTTTTCTACATCGAATCCTGATTCTCCAGCATAATTTTCAGCGATCTAATATCTTTGTTCAATGGATTAAGTACTTCCACTAAATTTTATTTTTCCTTCTTTACTTCGTCGTTATTTTGCACCAAATATTCTCCAACATTTGCAACAAAACCTGCACTCACAAAACAATTATTAAAATCGAAAACATAATTCCTCAGTGCATCTTCTTCCTTTGGTGACATTTCAATTTACTGCTCTAAAATTTCCTCCTCTATCAGCACATCAGTATGATGATTCAACCTCTCTAAAGAATTCTCCAAAGGACTCTCGAAACTATCAGCAAGTCTCTCCTCCACACCATCTACTTCAATGATGTCTTTATGTTCTTGTCCACTGTAGTGAACTCCTTCCTTTGCAATCTCATTGTCATATTCTGAGTTTTCTAGTAAATGTTCCAGCAATTCAATTTCATTTTTACACTTCATAAGTACTTCATCATCACTTATAATCCCTTCATTTATACATAAATTGTTAGTTTGAAAATTAAAAGGTTCAACAGTCTCAACTGTTGCTTCACATATCATCTCTTCAGACTGAATCTCATCTCCTTCTTCCACAAGAAATTGTTCATGTTTTGTAACAACTTCACATATCAATTCATTACTAAGTTCTTTATGCTGTAATAAATCACTTCTTTTCTCATTTAAGAGACATTCTCCATCATTTTTTACTTTATATTATTTATCTTCTGAAAGATACTCTTCCATACTTTTGACAGCTTCAAAATACTGCTCATCCTTTGCAAAACCTATAATCACATCAAAATTATTAGATTAAAAAATACAAGGCTTTACATCCTCCTGCTTATCCAAAATTTTCCAACAGTTCAGGAAATCATCAATAATTCCTTCTTCAGCAAGGTAAACTTCTTGTTGTCTTGAATTCTCACAATAATTCATAAGATCTTTCATAGATCTCCAATCTTCATCTTCACCCATAACTTCACCATGTTCTGCTTCACAAATGGAAACTTCAATTTTCAACTCAGCTTCTCTAAGTTCCTCATATCTCAATTGAACATTCAGTATCTACTCAAGCTTTCTCATCTCTTCTTCTAACTACAAATTCACTGTTGATTCCTCTTCTCTCGTATTCTCTACCACTTCACTTTCTTCCTCATGGTCCAGCCATGTATCTGGTCTTACTTATTTGTTTGCAAAAACTCCATCAATAACTCAAGATGAATTGTTATCTCAGCCTTCTCCATCTTATATTCTTCATCAGTCAATTGCTTCCATATGCCATTTGCCTTGGCATCATCCTTCTCTTTCCTTCTGTTGTGGTCTTATTCAAAACCTCTTATATCTCTCCTATAACTATCAATATTCATATTTGTCTCTATCTTCATGAGTTCCTCACTCACTATGAGTTGTACTAAAGCCTCTGAAACATCAAGTCCTCCCTACTCTGACTTACCTCACCAAGCTTCTCTCCCTTGAACTTGGTCTTTTGGTAAGAACTAGTCCTCTGTCCTCTGTAACCTCTTGAGCATTCATCTCTGCTCCTTCTAGGCTTCAACTCATCTGCACTTTAGAGAACAGAATTGTCCCCTTTATCCAACCTTTGTTGGAATTATTCAAGGTTTTTGCACACTCTCCTTTCACTCAGAAACTCTTACTAGCTTCCTTGACCTTATTTTGCTAAGATACTTCCTCTTTTTCTGCAACTTGAATTCTGCAACACAATCCTCAACCAGATTAAAATAAAAACAAAATACCATCTAACCTTTAGGATCTCTACATGATCTTGTTCCACCAATCATCTGTACTTTGAATGGATTGTTCTCTATTTCTTTTCCTCTGCAAATTCTTCCAATATTCTACTACACTTCATCTCTATGTGTATGTTGTCTGTCAGATCTAAAATTTGATCTCCTCTTTCTTATCACCATTGTAATTGCATACACACCTTCAAAACATAACTATGTTCTAAATTATTCTCAAATAATTTTACTCTCTGAATCTCCTTGTTCTACTCTGATACCAAAATGATGCAGCCTAAGCCACATTTACCCACATAATGTATTACTATACATGTCCAAGATTTCACATATCATAAACTGGTTAAAACTGTGATTTTCCTCTATGTCGATCTGTTGGTTATGAGGCACGATCTGGATGAAATAGTTCACTTATAGTGCAAAATTCTTCTCAAACTGTGGTAATTCCTTATTTTAACTTCAACTGGATCATTAGGATGATCACGATTGATCTCTCTCATTCGATAGGATCATTGCGTAGAGTTCAATGTTAATTCACTTGACGCAGTTTTTAATGTAGGCCTCCAAAAAAATTTCCTCACGCTTTAAATATCCACCCGATATTCTCTCTCCAAATGTCATTTTATGTGCAGAAAACGAAGGAATCACATGTTAATCAACATGCACACATGGATTTCATTTTGGAGGTTCATTTATCTCACATTGACTTTACTGCTTCCCAACTCATCTAATCTCCACCGTCTTTTTCGCTACCCCCAATCCGACGGATATCGTGCTACAAATAGCACAATATATAACACTTTGAAAACACGCGAGAAAAATGGTTTTCTCCACCCGTCGGTGTGTTACGTGTCACTTCCTTAGGTTGATCACGCACGTTATAAAAATACCATTTACCATTTTGAGACCATGTGATATACTATTATGGTTTTAAAATACCATTTGACATGTTAGTCACTCGCTTCATTATACAATTACCATAACGCTTTGATGGATCACCATCCATATTCTGCTATGCATTACACGCTGGATATCCATTGATTGGCCATGTTATTTTATTCGTTCACCGTCGATCCATTCTGTGATCGATGGTTTCTTATCTATTCTCTGGAATATGCAATCCCATACGGATTCAGACCTTTACACAACAAAAAATGGTTGTGTGTTCTCTATAAAATACACAGTCTCATGGATTCATGAAAATTTATAATTTGTATACACAACGACAAAATTCACACTAACAAACCCAAGATTTCAGTTATTTTCGAATTCAAATTATAATAAAGCTTGTATGAGCCAGCCCACTCTCTCGGCGCTTGATGTTACATGTCATCTGGCCTCTCTCTGTTATTCTCACCTGCAACCCTATGTTATGCAGAATTACTCTAATTCATATACATTTTATAAATCAATCACTCAATACACACCACACAACTTATAATTTTTTCTCTGTATTAATAAACATGTATATACATAGAAATTTCTTGCTCTAATCTAATTTTCTAATCAGTAACCTTTTTACTTTTCTGTCGTAGGCTTACAGTCAAACCCTAACTATTCCCTACTGTAAATTATGAATTATGTATCTGATTTGATATGATCATACTCCCTTTATGCCTTTGAGGCTTACAATTTATACAAATGGATTCTACAACCAATTATGGTTTAGATCCAAAACTTGCTCAACAAAATTCTAGGAATCCTCTCAAATCCTTCATGAACTAATTCCTAATCAAAGATTTACAATTAATTTTTAAATCTCTCAATGCCTATGAACTCTAAACTAGCCTAAATCTCTCATGTTCTCCATCATTTGAGAACATTTACAAAATGCCGCATAATATCTAGTTAATTCCTATTCTAAATACCTCTCATTAAAATCACTCAAAACATTAATAATTACATAGAAAACGAGATTCCTTGAAAACACAAGACCCCCTATGTCTACTAAAATACAATGAAATGTCTGAGCCGGATGCTCCTGAATCATATTGTAATATCTCATCATTCTACAATTGTTTTCAAGCCCATATTAAGCTTTAAACCCTTAATTTACCCTTTTCTGATTGCTATAATTCTAGTTGATCTTGTGGTGACTATTGATTCCAAGATATTCATATGAATTCACTTACTCCAAGTTTTTTTTGTCATATAAAAATGTATCATAAGTGGTATTTTTGGATTTAATTTTCTTACATTTCATTTTGTAAGTGTTAACATGTATACCCATGCTAGAGTAGAAATCTTGGAGAATTCTTAGTTGCTTGTTGAAATATTAGCGAGAAAAGAGTTCCTTGATTTGTTCCTTAATCATAGGAGCTAGAATGAGTTCCTTCCTATGCATGACTCAAGTTCCTATAATTTATGAATTAGTCCCTAAAAAATAGGATGAGTTAGGATGTAGTTAACTGATTTGTTGAAATTGAAAGTCGATTTCTTGATTTTCTGGTGTGAGTTGATTGAGGAAAAACACGTGTGATTGAGTTTCAAATTAATGACTTGAAATAAGATGAGTTGCATGAGAAGCTCACTCATGCTAACTAAATCAATTAAAAAATCATTTCTTAATTAGAACACTCACTAATTTTAACCATTTGAATTTCCTTTAAAATGAGGAACGAAGGCACAAGTTTAATTTTTGTTTAGGTGAGAGTGTGTTGGTGAGACCAAGCAATAGGAAGCACGAGTTTGTGCGTGGAGCTTGTGCGTGAGAAGGGTGTTCCAAGAAGAAGCTTGTGCACAAGATTGATAGAGGAGCAGAGATCTATATTCGTGTAGGTGTTTTCAAGCCTATTTCAAGGTTGAGAGAGGTTGTATTTGTAAGAGACCAAATTCTCAATTTCTATCAATAATATTATCAATAAGAGTAGGGTTTTCCTAGTTGGGTTACATAGACAATTTTGTGTTTTTGAATTGTGTATTTGTGATTTTATTTTTGTTCCTATTCCGCTGAAACTTTGAGGTATATAAATCGAGTGTTTTAGTGAAACAAAATAATTTTCAATTTTCAGATTGTTCACTATAGTAGATCAGAATTTCGTGGATTTTCTACATGGTATCAGAGTTGAGAATATAACAAGACATGCACATCACATGTGCAATTCTTCATAAAGGAATATATTTGGAAGTCGTAGTCTTTAGGATTCTATCCAAAGTGGAGAAGAAGGTTATTTTGTATCTCTCTTGTGACAGGACTAGGCCAAGTTTAAGAAAAGGGCTAAAAGATAAATTCTGGGAAATTTTGTGCATAGTTTGGAGTGTTATTTCTGTTATGAACATGCTGCAGAAATCTGTAGATTTTTAGAAGGAATCCAAGCTCTTATATCCTATATTTAGAGGGTCGTAAGGTCTAAAATTTGGCTGGTATTGAGGGTCGAGTAGTCTCAAAAGTATAATGCGGGAGTGGACCTACTAGAAGAGAGAGGAGCAAAGTTTTCACAGAATTTTCAAGACGAGTAAGAGGGTTTTAGAGGCTGCTACAGGAAGCCCTAACCAGGGGTCGAAGGTTGCATGTCTGATGCATTCACAAGTCTAGTGAATTGGGATATAAGTTGACATCTTGAGGTATGGTGTTTATCCTTCCATGTTTGATGATTGCAGGGACATGTGGAGGGTTGTTCAATGTGTTTTAGACAACAGATAGTTACCCTAAGCTATAGTGGAATTGTTTGAGGATTCATTGTTGTGCGGGATACTAGAATATGCCCCAATTATAGTGAGAAAGTGGGTAGAATTTTTACTGTTAGTGGGAATATTGAAGTTTTTCCCTAGGTGCAACATTCTGGAGCAGTCAAAATCTTAACAAGTGGGAAATCCTTGAAGTCCTCATGTACGTTGACCATTGAAGGACTAATGAGTTGTTAAGAGCTAGAGTTGTGGAGCCTTATTTTAGTGGGTTGTAGATGAACAAAACACTAATAAGAGGGAATATCTAAAAGACCCAATGAGCATACTTCCTAATGGAGCCAGATGCCTACTAGTGGATAGACCAGTGAGTCAAAGTTTAGTGACACAAAAGGAGTTTTGATCATTGAGAGTGGGAGATTTTGGACTCGCAAGGCATGGTGGGAACGAACATGTCTTCAGATCGCTTTCCACAGAAGAAAGAAGGGAAGTATTCAATTTTATAGGGATCAGTTTCAACAGCGGATAATGTGGTAGTGTTGGATACAGATCCAATTAGATGAGGTTCTTCCAAGAACACCTTCCTTGCCGAGAGGGATTTTTTAAAATATTAGCGATAAAATGGTTCCTATATTTGTTCCTTAATAATAGGAGCTAGAACAAGTTCATTCTTTTGCATGACTCTATTTCATATAATTTAGGAATTAGTCCCTAAAAGTTAGGATGAGTTAGGATGCAGGTAACTGATGTGTTGAAAGTGAAATTTGAGTTCTTGATTTTCTAGTGTGAGTTGATTGAGGAAAAACACAAGTGAGAGAGTTTCAAGTGGTTGACTTGAAATAGGATGAGTTGCATGATCAGTTAACTCATGCTAACTCAATCAATCAAAAAATCTTTCCTTAATTATAAAAATCATTAATTTTAACCATTTTAATTTCCTCTGAATGGAGGAACAAAGGCACAAGTTTAATTAGTGTTTTGGTGAGCGCGTGTTGGTGAGATCAAGAAATAGGAAGCACGATTTTGTGCATGGAGCTTGTGTGTGATAATGGTGTTCCAAGAATAAATTTGTGCATAAGATTGATAGGGGAACAAATATCAATATTCTTATAGGTGTTTTCAAGCCTATTTCAATGTTGAGAGAAGGTTGTATTCACGATTGAAACAATTGTATTTGTAGGAGATAAATTTCTTAGTTTCTATCAATAATATTCCAAATCAAACATAGGGTTTTCCCAGTTCAATTCCATAGACAAATATGTTTTTTTGAATTATGTATTTGTGCTTTTATTTTTTTTCCTATTACGTTGCAAATTTGAAGTAGAGAAATCAAGTGTTTTAGTGAAAAGAAGCTAGTTTTCCGTGTTCATATTGTTCACTATAGCATATCATAATTTCATGGATTTTCTACTTGGTATCAAAGCCGGAAATAAAATAAGAAATGCACATCATATGCGCAATTCATCATAGAGGAATATCTATGGAAGTTGCAGTCTCTAGGATTATGGCTATAGTGGAGAAGAAGGTTATTGTGTATCTCTCTTGTGACAAGAGTAGGCCAAGATGAGGAAGAGGGTTGAAAAAAAAATTCTTGGTAGTTTTGTGCATAGATTTGAGTTTATTTCTCTTACGAAAAACGAAAAAAAAAATTATGCAGATTCAGAAGGAGGCCAAACTCTTTTAGCCTAGATTTAAAGGGTTGTAAGGCCTAACAAGTGGCTGATATTGAGGGTCGCGTAGTCTCGAAAGTACAACGCAGGACTAGACCTGTTAGAAGTGGGAGAAGCAAAGTTTTTATAGCAATTTTTGATCCAGAATTATGCAGGAACGCAATAAAATACATAAATAAACATCAATGCAAAGATGTATCAGGAATGACACTTCATTTCATTAATATCGAAAATTGAAAAATGCTTATAGACAGAATGGAAAATAAACTAGCTTGTGCGATGGTAGCTTATCTCTGGGAACAGATGTGGTGGCTACATGCCTCTGAACTATGTTAAAATGAGGCTCAAACACCTATTTATTATTTAAAAACAATGGAAACCCATAAACATCCAAAAACCTAACCCTAGGAGATGAAGCACAAAAACTATGGGTCCCATTTGGGTAAATTGGTACAACAACTTCCCTGGAACATAACTTTGGCATAGGATCTCTGTTTGATGCGCATAATACCTCCTTAGAAAGATATATCCAAGGAAAAAAAAATTGAGTGATCAACATCAATCAAAGACCGATGTTGGTCCTGGTTTTCGTAAAAAAAACATCGTTTACAGCCTCAAAAAGGCTCCAGAAGTTTAGGACCCGAAAAAATGCCAAAAATAGTAAATTGTGCTACAATTAAGGAAACTGAAAAACTAAAAGAAAAAATTATGGGGGAAAAAGTGGAATAGGTAGGTGGCCACCAATATCCACCTGGATCATTCCTCACCCCTTACGAAGAAATGGTCCCCATTGCATTGAGTTCCTCCATGATATGAGGAAACTTTTGCTGAACTTGGTCCCTGGTGAGCCACTTTCCTTGGTGCAAGAGTTGGCCAACTTTGACAACCTGATCGAATTGAATATTATGTTGGAGAGTGTTCTTGATCTGCATATCTATGATTCTATCAGTTGTGGCATGTTCCATATATTCAGGTTTTAGCTCTGTTGGTGTGATTTTTTCCTCAATGTTTGATGTGGCTAGAAATGGTGGAAAGTATGGCCGATGGTGGTCCACATTGAACACTGGGTCTAGGCCAAGGAATGGGGGAATGTTGAGCTCAAAATAATTATCTCCCACAACCTTGATAATGGTGTAAGGCTCATATCAGAGTGGTTTGAGCTTCCTATGAGCTCTAGTTAAGCGTTCTTTCTACAAATGCAACCAAACTTTGTCGCCCACCTGAAACTTGTGTGGCACTCAATTATGATCATGTTGCTACTTGTACTTGGAATTGGACATCTCCAAGATTTCATGAACCTACTGGCGGATGTGCTAAATGTGCTCAATGAAGTTTTTTTCCTTGTCAGCTTTGAACTTTACATGAGTTGAATCTTCCTGAGTAGCTGCAAATGGTATGGCCACACCAATGGTAAATAGTGGTTGGAATCCCAAACCCGCCTTAAAGGGCTTGTGGCCTGTTGAGTTATGGAGAGCCCAGTTATAGTTGTGTTGGACATAGGGGAGGCTTTCATAACATGTGTGTGGATGCTTCAAGATGTATGATAATCCTACTGACGACCTCTGTTTGGCCATCAGTTTGGGGGTGGAAGTTGTGGAATTAATGAGCTTGGTGTCCAACATCAACCAGAGACTTGACCAAATTATACTGAGGAACCTGTTATCCCAATATGAGATAATTGAATGTGAGATCCAAAAGTGTACCCACACTCATTCAAAGAAGATTTTGGCAGTGGCTTATGTTGCGATATTCTTCTTGTAAGCCGACATAATGGCCATTTTAGATAATTTGTCGACAACCACAAAAACATAGTCGTAGCCATGATTGGTAGAAGGAAGGCCCATCATGTCTTCCATGGTGATGGATTCCCAAGTTCAACTAGGAGTAGGCAGCAGAGTATATAAGCCTTTCTTCTTGATGGTCAATTTTGAAATGGCATATCCAATGCAAGATATGATGTACTTGCCAACATCATGTCGAAGGTTCGGCCAATCGAAATACTTATGTAGTACTGCCACTATTTTCTCAACCCCTAAATTTCCAATGACTCGACTGTAGTGTGCTTCCCAAATAATCTTAGCACGCTCACTTGAAGGAACACAGAGGTGTCCCAGGTGACATAACAGTGCATCCTGGAGGTGAAAATTTGGAATTTTCTTACCCTCCAAGAGCATCTGGTATGTGTTTCCGAATTATGGATCACTATGGTAGAGATGCGACCAATCCGAAGTCTCATGCCCACAAGAATCTTGCACAGTGGTTAGAGCCATGAATGGCGGTTGGTTGAGGAAATCTGCAATGTTATTGGTGCTTCCATTCTTATAATTAATGTTCAAATGGAATTTTTGCAGATATGTGGAAAATTTCTAATGGTGATCATTCTACAACTTCCCTTGTTTCTATATGAATTTCATGGGTCGATGATCCTATTTGGATGATCGTTTCCTTCCCCAAAAAATAATGCTTCCATTGTTGGCATGCCTACATAATGGAATACATTTCTTTGTCATAGGTGGGATACTTTCGGACTGTGTCTTAAATTGTCTCACTGAGATATGCCACGGGATGCCCCTACTGAGTAAGTACTTCCCCAAGAGAATATTCAAAGGCATCTATCTCAATCTCAAGTGGTTTCAACAAGTCTGGTGATGTGAGCATTGGTGCAGAGCAGAGGTGATACTTTAGCTCTGTGAATCCCTTCTATTGAGATACAAACCAAAAATAATTTTTCTTTCCCTCCTCCCTTAGTGACTTGACTCAAAGGCCAACTGATATGAGATGACCCCAACACAAACCAGTGGTAGAAATTGGCAAGTCCCAGAAAATTGCGGAGCTCTATTAGAGTGGTTGGGGTTGGACAATCTCGAATGACCTGGATCTTGGTTGGGTCCACATGCATCCCCCATTAATTAATAATGTATCCCATATATTCAACCTAGGTCATGAAAAAATTTCATTTTTCCAAATTGGCACACAACTTGTGTTGCCGCGGGGTTTGGAGGACCTGTTGAATGTGGTGGAGGTGTTCTTCCCATCTCTGGCTGAAGATTAGGATGTCACCCAAATACACCATCACAAATGAGTTGGTGAATGGTTGCAAGATGTCATCCATTATCTCGTATGGTTTGTTATTCACCCGAAGACACCGTTGTCAAAAGGCCCTCCTTATTTTCAAAGTACTTCTTCCGCATTGTAGAGGGTTTAATTGAAAATGGTGATACCTGACTGCTTTATCTTTGCTGAAATATTGGTTCCCCTTCGATTCATCTATTAATGGGATCCCAGATCGACACTGACAAAGATCTGTTCGCTGATAGTCACTACAAAGTCAAAGGTGTCCTCTTCTACATCTGGTCATTAAGAAATTCAAATGAAATGAAATCACCATAGGTGACCTTTTCATATGCCTCCAATCGTTACCCGATTTTATACTTTATAATAGATGCCATATGGTTGGTCCATTGGGTAAAGGCATGTTCACAATGTACTGATGTGGTGTTAACTGATATCAAAACATGCAGCAGGTGAATATGTCCTCGTACTCCTCCATGACCTTTTCCATCTATTGTTACCATGTGAAGTAGCCCTATCTAGAGGTTGTGGTTATAATATTATCCTTTCCCCGAGGGCGGATCATCAAGAAAAAAAATTCCCGGTTTTGGAAATGAACTTATTGCATTATTTTGTAGTGATCGAATAGATGGTGGTAGGCGATGCTACCTTCAGTATATTGTACAACTTATTGCCCAAAGTAACAATAATATAGTGAGGCCTAGACTCATACACAACATGTTTCTTCCACAAGTATGATTGGCCTAATAATGAATCACTAACATCAAGAGGAGAAATATCACATATTACCTCATCCGTGAAGGGCTTGATGTTGTAGGGAAGGTGACACTGATGGCTGAGCTAGAGGTATCATCCTTGGTGAATTAATCCAATGGTGTATGGATGTGGGTGTGTTGTGGTAGGCAGGCCCATCCACTTCACGACCTATGTGTAAATGAGGTTATTTTTCCTCCCACTGTCAACAATGAACTACAACGCAGAACCCTTCACCCACAGCTGCAAATGGAAGAGGTGCTCACCCTCATCTAGATCTTGGTGTTCCTCCTTCTAGATCTTGGTGTGGAAATAGTGGCATTGGGCTCTACATTGATAATATGCTTCCCTTTGTCATTCCCCCCTTTCGGGTTCTGACTCAGAGTTAGAAAATACATATGATTTGTAATCCTTCAGCTCGACCACCAGTGACTACTTGGCCCGACACTCACTTGTGTTATGAGTGGAGCTCTTATGGAAATCACACCACTTTCCTATGTCCTTCTTTGGCTTTGTGGTGTTTTTCTTTTCTTGTGGCTTTGTTGGGCTGTCCTAGACTGCCCCGCCTTAGAGAAATGGTATGGATAGGAAGTCCACATGGGAGGTGGTTATTGGTGCAAGAGAGGAGGGGTCATCGGTCAACACAAGGGGGAGTGAGATAGTGGCTTTAGAAGCGAGGATGGATTGGTGAGCGGAAATAGGTGGGGGGTGCGAAGTGATGAGAAGCCACCACGTAGCTAACTGATTCCGCTCCGGGTGCTTCTGTATAAAATTCTCATCCTCCCATGTAGAATCTTCAGTGGGTAAGTTCTTCCACTTGATGAGATACTCTGAAATTGATCGATTCCGTAGCTATCGAGGTCTTGTTTCCATGACCGCTTCAGGTTCCAATATGATTTTTCCTTCCTCATCAAGTTCTGGAAATATTGTTTGAACTGGAAGATTTTCACCTATAACCTTTTTTAAGCATGAAACATGGAAAATCGGATGTACTCGCGAAGAAGCAGGAAGCTCCAATTTGTATGCCATAGTACCAATCTTTTGCAACACCTTGTAAGGACCATAGTACTTTGGCGATAATTTATTATCCTTCTTTGCTTGCTTGAGGGACATTTGTTTGTATGGTTGTAGCCGTAAAATACCCAGTCTCCTACATCAAAACTTCTCTCGCTACGATGTTGATCTGCCTGTTGTTTCATTCGATTTTGTGCCAAATTCAGGTTATCCTTTAAGAGTTGGAGAACTTCTTGCTGATGCTCGATGTGATCTTCCACTGCTTGAACATTAGAATTTTCTCTTAAAGATGATGTGATGGATGGTGGGTGATATCCATAAAGTGCCATAAATGGGGTCATTTTTGCTGCAGTATGGAAGCAAGTGTTATACCACCATTCAGCAAGAGGTAACCACTTGACCCATTGTGTTTGTTTATCAGATAAAAAACAATGAAGATATCCTTCCAAAAGTTTATTTACGATCTCAGTTTGACCATCAGATTGAGGATGATAAGATGAGCTATGAGCTAATTGAGTACCCAAACAAGAAAATAACTCCGTCCAAAAATTTCCAGTAAAAATGGGATCTCTGTCGCTCACAATAACCCTTGGGTTTCCATGTAGTTTTTGAATTCTATCCATAAATGTAGTAGCAACTGTACTTGCTTTAAATGGATGAGATAATGCACAAAAGTGTGCATACTTGGTAAGTCTATCAACTACCACCATGATGACACTCTTTCCTTCAGACTTAGGTAAACCTGTGATAAAATCCATTGAAATCTCCTCCCAACGTTGACTTGAAATGGATAAAGGTTGTAGAAGTCCCGGGGTCTTAATTGTCTCCACTTTATTCTGCTGGCAAACCAAACATTCTTCCACAAACTTTTGAATATCAGATTTAAGGCCATCCCAAAAAAATTCTTCTTCACCCTGTGGTAAGTTTTTAAAAATCCTGAGTGTCCTCCTAAAGGAGAAGTGTGCAATTCCAGAAGAATCTTTTGTTTTAGTTGGGAATTCTTACAAAGATATAAGCGATCTTTGTACCATAAGGAATCATTTTTCCAACTAAATGTATCATATGTACTAGGATCTTGCTGCAACTTTTGAATGAGTGTCTATACATCTTTGTCCTTCTTCCATTCATCTCTTGCTTCGGTTATCCAATCTGGTTGGATAATAGAAATGGCACAAAGCAATGCTTCCACCTCTTCATTCTTTCTTGAGAGTGCATCTGCAACAACATTAAGCTTTCTCTTTTTGTAGATTATTTCAAAGTCATAACCCAACAACTTTGTGACCCATTTTTGCTGCTCCTCTGAAGATAGTCTTTGTTCCAAAAAGTGTTTAAGACTATCATGATCAGTTTTTACCTTGAAGTGTCTTCCCATTAGGTAAGTTCGCCATTTCTTTAGTGCATATAGTATTGCTAACATTTCCTTCTCATAAATAGGTTTCTGTAAATACTTTCCTTTGATTGGACGACTTTCAAAAGCAATGGGTCTTCCTTCCTGCATTAAAACTGCACCAATTCCATTTCCTGAGGCATCACATTCCACAACAAAGGTTTTTGTGAAGTCTGGCGTAGCTAAGACCGGTGCTAGGCACATTGCCTCTTTAAGATGTTCAAAGGCCTTAGTTGCTTCAGGAGTCCATGGAAATGCATCTTTCTTCAATAATGTTGTTAGAGGTGCTGCTATTCTCCCATAATTCTTAACAAACTTGCGATAATAGCCTGTTAACCCGAGAAATCCTCGCAACTGCTTTATTGTCTTGGGGACTTTCCATTCCTTAATGGCTTTAATTTTGTTAGGGTCTACTTTAACACCTCGTGAGATATAATATGACCCAGATATTCCACCTCTTGTACTCCAAAGAAACATTTGGATGTTTTTGCATATAATTGTTTCTCCTGCAATAGTTTGAGCACCCTGTCAACATGTTCAACATGATCCTTCCAAGACCTACTGTAGATTAGTATATCATCAAAAAATACTAGCAAAATTTTTCTAAGGAAGGGTTTGAAAATGGAATTCATCAACCCTTGAAATGTAGAAGGTGCATTGGTAAGGCCAAAAGGCATGACCAAAAATTCATAATGACCCTCATGAGTTTGAAATGTTGTTTTCAGAATATCTTCAGTCTTCATTCTAATTTGATGATACCCTGAATGAAGATCCAATTTGGTAAAATAAATTTCTCCATGTAATTCATCCAATAATTCATCAATCACAGGAATGGGAATTTTATCTTTAATGGTGAGCTTATTGAGCTCCCTATAATCCGGACACATTCGCCATGATCCATCCTTCTTGTGTACCAATACTACAGGAGCAGAGAAAGAACTTTGACTAGGTTGAATTATACCGCCTCTAACATTTCTGCAATCATACGTTCAATTTCGCTCTTTTGGAAGTAAGGATATCTATAAGGCCTGATGTTTGGAGGAACACTTCCTGGAATCAAATGAATAGCATGATCATGATCACGAATAGGTGGAGTCCTTTGGGAGTTTCAAACACCTTGGAATGATTGTCCAAGACTTGTTGGAGATCTGCAGAAATAGATGATTTTGATGTCGGAACTTCTAGTGAGCATAATTGTGAAATTACGCCTCGTTGTTCTTTCTTTAGAAGCTTTGTCATGACATTAGAGCTTATTATCCTTCCCGGATTCCCTTCAATACCCCGTAATTCGACTTCCTTTCCTTCTGAAAAAAATTTCAAGAAAATTTCTTGAAAATTAAAAGCTACCGTCCCCAAAGATTGTAACCATTGTACTCCTAGTACAACATCAGCACCTCCCATAGGAATGGAAAGCATTGGACTAGTCAATACATATTCCCCCATGGTTGGCTTGATATTATGGCATTTTCCAGAGAAATTTATAGTTCCTCCATTTGCAACCATCACTTGACATTCTGGTGCTGGGTATAGGAAACAATTTAATTCCTTGGCCACCTTACAATGAATAAAATTATGGGTGCTACCTGAATCAATCAACACTATTACCTTTTTCTTCTTGATTTGTCCTTCTATCTTGAGAGTTTTAGGAGTGGTAATTCCTGCCAGTGCATTACACGATATGGTCGGATTCATTTCTTTCTCTTCTAGGGTTGGTTCCTGGTGTATATCCTCTTCTTGTTCATTTTCTTCTTCCTCTTCACAATCTATGTAAAATAATTTCTTCTCAGCACACTTATGACCTTTGGTGTATTTTCTATCACAACTGTAGCAAAGCCCTTTTGCTCTTTTTTCTTCCAATTGTTGTGGTGTCAACCTTGTAGGTTGTGGAAATCTAGATGTAGCAACACTTCCTTATTTATAGAATTGAGTGGTAGGCTTCCTTGTCGCCATAATTTTACATTCAAATTTTCTTGCCAACCTGAATGCCTTCTCCAATGAATCAGGTTCCAAAACACGAACTTCATGTTGGATGTTATCCTTTAGAGTACCTATGAAGAGATCAATCCTGTGTTCCTCTGGAATATCAGTTACCCTTATATTCAATTTTTGGAAGTCCTCAATGTGCTGTCCCACTAAACCCTTTTGTTTGAGATTTATCAATTGGCTAAAGAAGGTGTTGCTCTTTGTATCCTCATAATGTGCTATCATTTCCTCCGTAAAAATTGACCAAGTGACAATTTTTTTACGGGAGCAAAGCCATCGATACCATACAAATGTATTTTGTTCTAAATGTATAGTTGCAATGCGTACCTTTTGTGTGTTTTGCACGTTATGGAGATCAAAATATTGCTCCATCTGTAGTATCCATGTTACAGGATCCTTTCCATCAAACTTCCTCATATCCATTTTTGGAATATGGTGGTTCTTCCTGCCAACATTAGAGTTTATGAAATCACGATTAACATTTATTTTGTTCTCATCATGAGGTTCTTCTACTATATTTTCGCCATTAGGAATCATTTCTGGTTTTAAACTTGTCATCAAGCCTTCCATGTATGCTTTTAGATCATTCTTCATGTTTTCCATGTTGTCTTTCATGTCATCCATCTTAGCTTCCATGCCCACTTCCATGCCATCCATCTTAGATTCCAAACCATTCATCTTAGCTTCCACGCCTTTCTTAAAACCATCCATCTTAGTTTCCACGCCTTTCTTCAAAACTTCCATTTCATTTTTTTGTGTTCTTTGCGAGAGCGAAATTTGCTCTTGTAATTTTGATATGTCATGTTGCCATTCTTCATCTTCATGAGTCATAGTAGAGCCTTCTAAAGGCTTAATGGGTGTTGAATTCTTTTTAGGGGCCATTTTAGAATCCAATACTGATATCTGTTCTACAATATGCCCTTGGGATCAATTTAACTTGATTATTCAAACAAGACTTATGCAATTTGGAAAAAAAAATACACACCTTTTTCTTGATTTTGAGGAGCTCGATATTGAAAATGGATTATTTCTGTGATTGTAGCACTTCAATATCTAAATTTTGGTACCGATGTAGCCCTCTGAATTATCTTTCGAATGCCACAGGTCTGACCTGATTTGGATTCTCCAAGAAAAAGTTGTGTCCAATCTCCCACAATGACCTAATTATGGACTGGTTCAGTAGTGCGAAATTGTACGAATTTCCACGTGTCACTGTTTCGTCCTTTGTCTCTGAAATTGATAGCCAAGAAACTACAGTCCGTTTTCTTGTGACCACTTTTTACGGCACTCCAATCCGATGCCCAGAGAGAGATTTATTGAACTTTTCCCACGATCACCTCTTTAAGATGAAATTCAGGAGCCTGAAAAAGCACTACCTTCCACAGATCATATTTCCAAAAATATTGCGAACCAAGCTCTGAAATTTTTTGAAGAATTTCCTCAGGATTTCAGCTTCACACCATATGAATTTCAGACTCTGAACCTTCGTAAAAAAAAATTTATAGCGCAAATTCCACGATGACCTATTTAGGAGCCTGAAAAAATACCTAACTTCCACAGATGATATCTCCTCAAATATTGCGAACCAAGCTCTGAAATTTTTAGACAAGCTTCCTCAGGATTTCGGCTTCGCACCCTAAACATTTCAGCTTCTGAAACTTCGTAGAAAAAACGTTATAGCGCAAATTCCACGATGACCTGTTTGGAGCAGCGAAACCCTAGAATCCAAAGCTCTAATACCAAATGTTGTGTAACCAGCTTCAAAAATAGAATAAAAGAGATATCAACACCTTAGAAATAAGCCAATTTGAGGGGGAAACCTCCAATACATTACATAAATGCACAATTCTTGGATGATACAATTTACAAAAACTTCTTTCTATATATAGGAGTCCATGGGGCCATAATGTAATCCTAGTGGGCCACAATGTAATCCTAGTCGACCTAACAATAATAATTTAAGGGCACAATAATAAAAAAATGGGGGTTACAAGGGTACAATAATCAAAATAAGGGGGTTACACTAACAATAATAAGGGAATATACTAGTGATATAGGGACCTAACAGTACATTGCAATATTGAAGCGGTGTTGAGTTTTATGCTGGTGGACAATTCGAATTTGCTGCAAGAATTTCTCGGTGCGACAGTTGAGTATTCATTGAAATGGATTTCAATGGGTTGCGGTTGGAGTATGCCCTTGATGGTTTCTCTAACTACATATCCTAGAATGACAGGATGGAGGCGGTTCCTGAAGATAATGGTCTACAGGAGTTCATCGATAGTGATGTTCCTAAGCCTACTTCTAGCGATTCTACATTACTTGACGCATGGAAAAAGAAGGTAGTGAAGACAAGAAGGATTATGTTGGAGTGTGTGAAGGACCATATTGTTTAAAGCCTTCATGAAAAAGACACTCCATTTGAAATGTGGAAGGCTTTGAAAGATCTTTTCTAAAGCAGCAACGACCATAGGAAGTTGGCGCTGAAAGATAAGCTCAGAAAAATCAAAATGGAGAAGGGCGACAGTATTCCAAAATATCTCACGAAGTTTGTCCAATGTAGGGATGAGATGGGGAGTGTGGGAATCATATTTGAGGACGATGACTTGGTGATATTTTCTCTCCTTGGTTATCGAAGAGTTGGCATAGTTATCAGGACTCTGTCAATGGATGGGAGAAATTTCCGGATTGGGAGCGACTTTGGTTGGATCTAGTACAGGAGGAGATAAGGCAAAGTACCAAGGATGGCTCTTCATCGAAGAATTATGATGAAGAGAATTGTGCTTTGGATTCCAAATAAAGGAAAGGGAAGGGGAATAAATCCCATCCAAAATCTAAGGCTAAAGGCAAGAAGTTGGATTTGTCCAAAGTGAAGTGTTTTCACTGTCATGAACCTGGGCATCTCGCCACTAACTGCCCCCAAAAAAAGAAGAAGAAAAAGGATGTTGGAGCTACAATGGGTGAGGCCTTAGCCTCGCAATTTGAACATGATTTCTCTTTGATTGCATGCTTGTTTTCAAGCGCAATGGGATCGATGTGGTATCTTGATAGTGGTGCTTCCTTCCACATGACAGGAGACAAGGAGTTGTTTAGTGACTTGGAGGAGAAAGATCTCCAAATGCATATAGAGATGGGCGACGATGGTAGATACAGTGCGACTGATATTGGAACCATTACCTTTGAGAGGGAGTCAAGTAAACCATTTATGTTGAAATATGTTATGCGTGTTCCAGGTCTGAAGAAGAACTTGGTCTCCGTCGCCATGTTGGAGGACATAGGTTATGACGTTGTTTTCAGCGAGGTAAAAGCTTTTCTGTGACATAAAACAACGGGTCAAACCAAGAGGATAAGGATTCAAGTTAAGAATATCTAAAAGCTAGAGGTAGATGGTTGCGCTGCAATGATGGGAAAAGCAGAAGAAGTGGTGAGTCGGGATGAAGGGGAATTATGGCACAGGCAATTGGGCCATCTTCACCATGGTGCCTTGAAGATTTTGCAACAAATTTCTACAGTAATTCCAAAGGGTACTCTTGCTCAGTCACATTAGTGCAAGGGATGTACTATGGGTAAGTTTATTAAGACCACCTTTCATGAGAAGGAGAACCATGCCTCGGTGATCCTGGAGAGAATTCACACAAACATTTGTGGACCCTTCTCGGTTGCTTCAACAACAAAACACAGGTATTATGTTATATTTCTTGATGGCTATTATTTTAGATTTTGGATCTTCTTCATGCAGAAGAAGAGTGAAACATTCTCAAAGTTTTGTGATTTTAAAGCATTGGTGGAGAAGGAGTCGGGGAAGCTAGTGAAGGCTCTACAAAGCGATAATGGTGGTGAATATATCTCGAACGAATTCAAAGACTTCTGTAGCAAAGAAGGAATTCGAAGAGAACTCATAGTGCCTCATAACCCATAGCAGAATGGGGTCATGGAGAGGAAGAACAGAATGATCGTGGGAGCTGCACGAGCTATGCTGCATGACTAGGGCCTACCAATGCACTTATGGGTGAAAGCATGCAACATTGCGGTTTATGTGAAAAACCATTGTCCTCATAGAGTATTTGACATGAGTACACCTGAAGAAGCTTTTAATGGTAAGAAGAATGATATTTCTCATTTTAATATTTTTGGCTCATATGTTTACATTCATGTGACAAAGGATGCTAGGAAGAAGCTGGAGCCGACTGCAGAAGTTGGGATATTTGTGGGGTACACAGAAACACCCCATAATTATCCTGTGTATTTTCCAAACAATCGGATTATTGTTGTACGACGAGATATAAAATTCAATGAGGAGAAAGCCATGAAGTTATCGCTTGAGAAGGAACTACACTTGCATGCAAAAGAGGAACTTCTTGTTCCCAAAGATGATCATAAATATGTGGATCAGCCACAGGAGGAGGATCATGGAGGAGTCTACTCATGCAGAGCCAAACATCAGAACAAGCAGAAGGTGTACCACAAAATTTGAAAGGTTGAAGCTTGATGCGGCACAAAATGTAGGAGTCCCTACATCACAGCGTAGACAGAGACAGTCACCTGACCGATTCACTGGATACATGGCTCTCATGAGCAAATGTGTCGTGATGGAGCCATATTCCTTTGAGGAAGTAGCGCAGTGACTTACATGGGTAGATGCCATGGTGGAGGAGTATGACTCCATTGTCATAAACAATGCTTGGGATATTGTTCCAAGGTCGGTTGGTAAATCAGTGGTAGGTTCAAGATGGATCTACAAGGCAAAGCAAGCTGTTGATGGGAGCATCAAGAAGTATAAGGAAATATTTTTTTCCCGGGGCTTCTCACAGATCGAGGGGATTGATTATGAAGAAACCTTTGCACCTGTCACACGATATTCTTCTATAAGGACCATCCTTTATCTCTCAGCACAGATGGGTTGGCACATTCATCAGATGGATGTGAAGATTGTTTTCCTTAATGGGATCATTGAGGAAGAAGTGTACATTGAGCAGCCTGAAGGATTTGAGATCTTCAGCAGCGGGTCGCATGTGTGCAGACTCAAAAGAGCATTGTATGGGATGAAGCAGGCACCTCGTGCTTGGTACACACATATCGAAAGCTATTTCACTGGACTTGGCTTCACCAAGAGTGAGGTGGATGCAAACCTATACCAAATTGTGGTGGAGGGTAAGATTTTAATCATTGTTCTTTATGTTTATGATTTAATACTAACGGGTGATGAGTAGTTGATACACTCATGCAAGGAAGATCTTGCAAAGGAGTTTAAGATGAAGGATTTGGACCTCCTTCATTATTTCCTTGGATTGGAAATATGGCAGCGAGAAGGTGAACTATTTGTGTCTCAAGGAAATTATGCTTGGGAGATACTTGGTAAGTTTCACATGCAGGACTGCAAGCCCATGGATACTCCTCTTCCAGGAAATTGGAGGAAAGAGGATGCTACATCACCAGAGGTAGTGGATGTTGTAAGTCATCAGTAAATTTTACCCGATTAGATGACTAAATGCTTATCCTTGATTTATAGAAACAAAATTCAAGAATCTCGTGAGTTTTAGAAATCTCACTTCCTTCATTATCCTTAGGATTAAATTTTCACTATTCCACTACTCTACCAAGGCATGGCCAATCTCTCGCTCCTAGAAAACCAAAATCATGGATTTATATCCCTCATTCTCACTATGTTTTCCACATCTGACTTTACCACCCTATTTCTAGTTCTCTAAGCCTCCTATCTTTACACCTTGGTTTTCCAAAAACCCTAAACCCTTTTTTTCCCTTACTCACCAAGTGCCTCAAGCAGTGGTGATTTTAAAATTCCCTTTCTAGGCTTTTTAGATAAATCAAAGGTTTCAGTTTCTTGGATGGCAATGCATAAAGAGTTGTCAAGACCCTGTTTACATCTCCAAACCCCGATTCCGGTTTTCATTCAAACACCTAATCCAAAAATATATCCCAATAGGCCATTATAGGGTCTCCTAGGTTATGCATTTCTTTGGTTTCCTAAACTCACTATGTTTACAGGTGCTCAAATATGAAATCAAATGAAAATAAGGTGAGCTCATGAATTTCCAAAGGGTTTCAAAATTCCTTCAAGGAAGGACCTCCTAAATCAAAGCATAGAGTCTGCAAAAAAATAGTTTTCCTATGTTAAAACATTTCTGTAGGAATGCTTTATTATAGTTATCAGTGGAAGAAAGGCAGGGTAAGAGGCTAAAACTCCTCAAGGGCATCCACAGTAGAAGAGGAGAAAAATTCTTAAGTTCACAAAGGGGATCATGAAGACAGAGATACATAAGCACAACTGTGCATGGATTAAGGATTCATTGAAGCAAGAAATCATAGTGAGAGACCCCCTTGATGACAGCAGGAAAAGATTAAAAAATGATGATAGGGAATGACTTATAAGTTTTATTTTAGGCACACTTTTTTACCACACCAAAAAGATAGATTGAAAAATTATCAGTGTGAAGGAGGAAAAACTCTCATGAACAGTCAATATCCATGCAAAGGTCAAAAGGGACAGAGATGCATCAGCACCACCAAGCCTAGCATCAAAGCTTCTAGAAATGATAAATAAGAAACTAAAAAAGGCCCTTAATCTAGAAGACTAAAAAGGTAGGAAAAGGTGACATAAAGGTCATAAAACCCCATTAAAGATCAAAAGGTTTTCATAAGAAATTTGAAAGGAGGCCCCCCATGGTTGAAATCAGATAGAAGGGGTTTTATTTGTCACTGCACCAAAGGGATAAAATTCTAAAGAGTATCAGTATTAAGGAGCCAAAAAAATATCAAGAATAGTCAATATTCATCAAAATGGTCAAAGAGGGAAAACAAAAGGTCAAAATTTCCAAATAGAACATCAAGAAAATCATGAGTTTGCCTATGAAGTGACCTAAGTTGCCAATATTTTGAAAATAACCAAGAAGCCAAAATATTGTGTTATGACACCTATAGCAGATTAGAAGTGGTCAATGAAAACATAGAAGGCATGGTGTACAGCCTTTGACAAAGCATACATATCATTGTGAAAATCACTGAGAGGGAAAAGTGTTAAGTTCTCAAATAAATTACTAAAAGGCCATTTTTATGTTTAAAGTCACCTTCGGAACAAAAGAAAGAAATATCAGTGAAAGGAAAAAAGACCAAAAGTAAACATTAGAAAAGAGGGTTTTTGGTTTTAATTATTCTTTCCAAAGGGTATTAAAAGCATATGGTCATCATTCAAACTTATTTTTCATATGCCAACAAGAGAGAAAAAGCTTCCAGGCATAGAAATCAGTGTTTTTCTGGCAGATTTTCGGGTAGGAAACCTGTGCCACGCACCTGTTGAATCATGTTGCGCTCCTGTGAACATTCTCTATGAAAATTTATGTTCAGTGTTGCGCTCCTGAAGTGGTGTGTTGCATTTCTGTGCTTGCAAACTATGCCTGGGAGACACGAAAGCACACTGTGCTACGTGCCCGACTGTTCAAGCTTGCCCGACAACGCATGCAGGGTCTACCATGCTACACACCTAGGCATGCAAAGGGACCTGACTGGCCCGTGCAGAAACCCTTGGCAGCATGCAAGGTGTGCTACGCTCCTACACGTTCAAGGCTGCCAGCCACCCGACACCTCCTATAGAGGCCACCCACGCTACGCGCCTGGGCATGCACAAGATGCCTGACCCTACGTGTAGAGGCCACCCGACTGTGCGTGCAAGTTTTGTCGCATTGTGGTCCTGCTGTCCGTTCAAGACTGCCCAACAATATGTGCAGAAAGCGCCCGACTGGCCTGTGCTGCATTCCTGTGCCTTTTTTCAGCTATAAATTTTTGAAGGTATTTTGTTTTTCCCTCTTTCTTCATGTTGTCTAAGGATGAAATATAGAAAATTGTGAAGGGTAAACTTAAAAAGAATATGGAAAAACCCTAAGGAAGATGGAAAACACCTAATTCCCTACTAAAAACTCCCTTGTTCAAAGGGCGCCCATCCATTTACATGCTAAGAGCACACTGAGGCCCAAATTGTTTTCCTTCATTATTCCTTCCCCTTCATTTATAGTCACCACCTATCTCATTCTCATCTCGCTTGCCCTCTCCATATCATCTCCCAAGAATATCAGGGTTTGTTTTAAAAAACAAGGGTAAAAGACAAAAATGCCTAGAGAAGGCAGTGTTGATAGTGGCAAGAGATGCCAAAGGCCTAGAGAATAGCAGAGGAAGGGTGGGAAATAAAATAGGTTTGAGCCTATAAACACTAAATAATTAACAACCTCTCCCACTATAGCTTCATATTTCCAAGAAGTAGGATGCTATGAGTTCTGTGAGAAAGTGCAGAGAGTCCAAAGTCACCCTCAATTGACCAAACTTTTTGTCCTTAACCTCCATGACCACCATGTACATCTAGCTGGAGTGAATTTTGAGCTAACCACCAGCGCAATCTCTATGGCCACTAAAATACCTTCATGGGGGAAAAATGGTTCAAACAGGTGTATCTGGACCTAAGCCATTATCATCCCTTCTTAAAACCAAGTTGCCAAGATGATTGCAAAACCATTTTCCCCTTTTCTCATTTGTTAGACAGATATGCTCCTTTGATGAAGATCATTATGAAATACTTCACCTGTGAGGGTAGGTTTTCTAGGATCTATTCCTACCACATAAGACTATTCATGCATTTTACTAACTCAAAACTGCTCCATTTTCCCTACTGCCTTTGTAAAAGTATTGATAAAATGTCATCCATTGTGAAAAAAAGGCCTCCCTCCCAACAAATGTCAAGTCTTTCCCACCATTCCCTCATCAAAATGATTGTATTACACCAATTGGAGAAAAAAGGCATCCCATGGGCAGTTTTCATCGCCCATGGTGTTTTCCCAAGTCCACATCCCCTTCCTCTACGAATTTTACCATCATCATCTCAACTTCCTCCTCCCACACCTCCATCACCCTCCACTGACCATGATTCATCTTCTTCACATGAATCCTCTTCCCAAAAAAACCTCCCTCTTTCACCTTCCCCTAAAGCCTCAAAACATGAAGAAAGAAGTGACAAGGAGGAACATGGAAATCAAGGAGAAGAAAAAAATGATGAAGAGGAGGAAAATTAAAGTGAAGAAAGTGAAAATGATAATGATGTAAGTGAAGAAAGTGATGAAAAAGAGGAAGATGTAAGTGAAGAAATTAATGAGGAAGAAGACAGTGAAGAAAGTGTTGATGAAGAAGAAAGTAGTGACAAAGGTAGTGAAACAAAAACTAAACAAGAAGGCAAAGGCAGTGAGCTAAATGAGGATGAGGAAGTAAATGATAGCCCAAGTACAGAGGCGGATTTTGATGAGCATAATGATGAAAGTAAAGAAGAAAATAGTGAGCCAAATAGAAGTGATAAAAGAAGCAGTGACAAAGATGAAGATAGTAGTCAAGAAGAGACAGATTTTGAAGGTAATTTCAGTGGATAAGATAAAGAAGATATTAAGTAGAAAAGTGAAGAAAACTCACATAATGAGGAAGAAAGTGAAAATAAAAGTAAAGGAGAGACTAATGAAAGTGCCTCTAACAGTGACCCCACAGAAAATGCAAGCAGTAATAAAAAGGCAGAGTTTGAAAGTGAATACAGTGGGCAAATCAATGTGGGTATAGACACACATAATGAAGCAGAAAATGACAGCCATGGTGAAGAAGAAGATCATGAATTTGCTCATGAAAAAAGCAGTGATAAAGACGCAGAATTTGAAAGTGAGGATAGTGGGCCAAATCATGAAGGGGAGGACAGTCATGAAGATACAAATGTATAAAGCAATGATGAAGACACCTCTAATGTTGTAAATACAAAGGATGACAATCATGATAATCTTGATAGTGATACTAGCATGAGATAAAATGAAAATTCCTCTCAAGAAGGCAGCCAAGAGCAAAGTGATGAAGACAAACATACATAAATCATCAATGAGAAGACAAACAACCCTAAGGTCACCAATGATCAAGGTATTCAAGTGAAACATGTTAAAACTTGTACTCTCACTTACCAAAGAGGATCAAGGCAAGTTTTTGTTGCCTCTAAGAGGCAAGGGACCTTGCCATCTACTTTAGCTCAACCATTGGACAAAGGTAAGAAAAAAAGTGAAAGAAGAAGAGGAAGATCATGAAAAATAAAGATATTTTGAACTCATTCACATAGACAATGATGATATGAATGAAACAAGAATTTCAAACTTCCTCCTCCAAGACAGGAATGCACAAATCAAGGACTTGGAGGCTGAATTAGAAAGAGAAAAAGATTTCATTCACTTTTACCGGATGCAAAACAAGAAAATGAGTGCCCAACAAGCCATCCATTAAACAAGAACACTTAGGTACCAGAAAGAGGTTCAAAGGGCACAGGTGAAGTTGGAAGAATTTATGGGCACTTATGAGGAGAGTAGTGATGAGGAGGGTCAAACTAGAAGGAGACCTAGAACTATGGGTCTAAGGAAAGCATTGGCAAATTAGAGAGAAGAAGAATCAGCCCAAGCAGAATAAATTTCTCTCCAAGAACTCCTTGCACTAGAAATTGAACATGATAGGGAATCATGGCTTGAAAGGGCTAACATACATCTTGAAGCCAAGCTATAGAAGGCCAATAGAGACTTGGATCTACAAACAAAAATGGCTAAGCATTATGCTCAAAGTGAAAAATTTGCAAGGCAAGAACTCAAAAGGGCCAAAATTGATATCCAAGCACTAAAGGAGGAAAATGACCAAGCTAGCCTTGGTATTTTGGCTCAAGCTTCTGTAAAGGTCTCCCAAGACCCATGAGGCACTTATCTACCAAATTTGGGAGAAATTGGACAAGTTTTTGTTTTTTGCAAATTTTGAGGCTAGGAGTGCAACAAACCTGGTGCTACGCTCTTTTTCAGGGCATATTTAGGAGACAAGACTTTCATTTTTGGATTCCTCATCATGAGAGGAGAATTATCACCAATTTTTAGCTCAATTGGAGTTGTTTTGGTCCCCCAAAAGGGTCAAAAACACTCATTTTTTCACCATTCTGCCCTCTTTTCAGGACATGTGTTGCGCTCCTACCAGTCTTGAAATTTTCACTTTTTGGATAGGTTGTGTTAATCATCCATAATTTTTACTTTATCCAAAGATGACTAAAGTTGAAAAACTCAGATTTCTAGAAACAATATTTGCAGAGAAATTGTGAGTTCTAGAAATCTCACAGCCTTCATTATCCTAATTCTATCAATTCACTGAATATCTTCACTTAAATCCTCCAAGTTATCCTGCCATCTCAAAAAGAAATTGTTTTCAAGCTATATTTCCCATTTTTTCACTTCCATCATATCTGCCAATTTTCACTCATTTACTCCTTTCCCAACAGTCATTTTCCCCTTCAAAAAAGGACCTCTTTCTTTTCATAAAAACTCCATTCCCTCTAAAAAACCCTTTAAAACATGATAAACACCCCCATTTTGTTTTAAACCCCTGTTTCTAAACCTATCGGAATCCTTTAAAGGCCTTAAAAAACCCACTTTTTGGCCTATTCAGACCTTTTTTCAAACATAAGGCTCTAAGCCCTTTTTTGGCCTTCAGCCCTAACCCTTTTCACCATATAACCTAATGTTTATGACCATCGGCTAAAATCTCTTAGCCCCTTCTACTTTTGCTCCTAGTACTTTTCTCCACCCATAGGACCCTTTCCCGCTCCTTTCCTTCTAGCCCCTTTTCCTTCATAAACTCCCCACTCCGACAATTATGTCCCAATACAATCCCCACCATTGATCGGGCATATCTAATGATTGTTAAACTCTCATGACTCCTCTCCTCCCTCAATCATCCTCCCATCCGTATACTTCGGGGAGAGATCTCCACCGTTGATCACCCCCGATCTGACGGTTATCATCCAAACCCTCTTCTCCTCCTTCTCCCAACGCGCACTCCCGCTACCCAACAAGATAGCCGACGTTAGCATCGGCCCCACCATCCATTACCGTTACCCACTGAGCACTTTTTCCTGTCCCGCTTGTCCTCCACCATCGATCTGGTTGTCCCAGATTCTACGGTCCCAAAACAATTTCGCGCACGATTTTCTCCCGGGGTTTAATCACCCTTTTTAATGCGAAAATAGCAGTTTTCCAAGGGAAATGTGTCATCACCTGTATGGAATCGCATTCGATTCACTCGAAACCACTAACCACTCGACCTTCGCGCGAAAACCACCCGTGGTTTCCCAAAACCACCTTCCTCCATTTCGCACCGAACATTCAAATTTCCATCCTTTCTCCTGATTCCACCCATGAAACCCTTCCTCCCATGCACATCCTTCCTCCTCTGAACATTGCTCCGACGCTCACAAACCCCAGAAAAGAAATTAAATCCACAACGCGCATGTTTTAAATTAATAGTTTGTTTGTTTGTGCAGGTTTAAATGGTCGCTCAGGCTTAAAAGCCATCCCACGGCCATTCCAAGCGGTAAAGGCTTTTGGATGACGATCCAAAAGGCCAGGAACATGAATGAAATGGAATTGAGGGTCTGATCTGAAGGATAGAGCGATGAATCATGATCATCGCTCGATCACAGGAACCCTCCAACACCAAAATGAGCCCCTGCACATAGCAAACATGGACGAAGAAAATTAATGAAGTTTGGGAACCAAAAGAGGCAGATAGAAGATTAAAAGCTTAATTGGCAGACTAAAGAAGAAAACACAGTTAAAGACAGATGAATCAAAGGTTTGAAGAAGTCCAAAAGTGGAAAAATCCAGCAAAAGATGATTATAAAGGCTTAAGGAAAAATCAAAGCCTTAAAGCAGAGGATTAAAGACAAATCAAGGTTTTAAAGGATAAAGGATAAAATCAATAAATCAATCATAAAGCAGTAAAACAGAATATCAAATACAAACCAGAGTTAAAGTCCTATAGACACAATTTATTGGTTAAATCAAGGAAAATTAAACCAAAAGCAACCTCGAATGAATCAAACAGAAGTAGTTATTTACCCAAAAGATCTAACTACCACCTATGGCCTACTTTCTGTCCTAAAAGGAAAATTGATAGTTATTACACAGTCAGAAGATATTTTAAGCTGTCAAAACAGTTATTGTAATATTTAAGAATAGGCCTAAAAGTCAAACTTTTCACCTATTTTCTCTCAGAATATTAAGACAGAGTTAATAAAACAGAGAAGTAGTTGCACCTATTTCTGCCTTATGCCTTGCATGGTTTTCAAGGCTAGAAATGCATTTACTTTGTAATTGATAACATTTTGAACCCTAGATCAGTTCCACCTCCTCATTTTTAGCATAAATATTGCATTGGAACTCATTGTAAAGGTGGGCATTTGATGACTCTTTTGAAGTAATACATAGCTCTGCTGAAGTTGAAAGAAAATCGATGTTCCGGAACCTGTGGATGTTTTAATCTGTTTGTTGATGAAGAAAGCTCTGTCATTGGATCCCTGAGCTTGGTTGTTGGTGAAGTATTCTAATCTGTTAATTTTTTCCCTGTTTTCCATTCTGTTTCATCATTTCTTACTACAGTAGAGTAAAACGTTTAGGCTAAGAAATGTCTCCTAGAAGCACCTTAGACCTGTTTACTCTCCATTGTTTTATGTTTTCCCCTGCTGAGGCATTCTAGAGAATTCTTAATTGCTCTCTTGAACCCTTATGCTTGTTTATTTCAGAAATAGTTCAAATAGTTGGTCTCAAGAATGATTTATGGTTTTCCCTGCTTACTTGCTGCCAATTGAAAACTGTTTCTGAAGTCTCCCTTTAAAGTACCATTGTCTACAGTCTGCCAAAGAGGTATGTTTTGATCATACCCTCTTTTATTGCTTAAATAATTATTTTGAAGGTATTTATAGTTGTAATCAAAGATGTCTAGGAGTTCCCTCTTCTATGAATGCAGTTATTTGTGAATCTTAAATGTTTTCTTATCCTTGAAAGTGAAATCTTTGGATGAAATAGCGCGTTCCTCGACTCCTAGATTTCATTTGAAAATTTTGTCTTGAAATTGTTATTTACTGAAGTGTGGTTTCTAGAACTTATGGTTAGCCTTGTCTATGAAATGCCTCTTCATGTTCAGATAATGTTTTAAGTCCCTTTGTTGAGAAGTACATATAATTAAGGATTCTTAATTGCCCTTAATTCTACTTTTCATTCTAAACCCTTGATGTCCATTTTATTTCACCTGAAAGACTTTGTAGATCCACTGGCCAAGTTATATTTTCCCTTTGATACCCCTGATTCATTTACAAAATTATTACAAACTTCTACTTGACTCCATTTCCCAATGAATTAGATATTTCCCTTTTCTATCTATGTTGCCTAGATCATCATGTCCCATCAAACAATCAAACAAACTCATGCTTAATAACTAACCTAAAATCAACCTTTTACAAGCAAACAAGTCATATCTTTGCAAAAAATTGATATATCCCTCTCTAAGACTAGGAAGGCTAGGTCCTAGAGCTTTAAAGACGGGTTTTTATGTTGCCTTGTCACTTGGTATGCCAATCTGCCAAATCACAGGACCCCAACATTTTGGCGATCACGGTGGGACCTCTGAGTTCATAGTTGCCTAGCAAGCTCTTATAGACTCATTAGTCCTTCAAAAACCATAGAAACTGAAAAAACCCCATAAAAATTTCAGATTGGTTTCAAAATAAACATTGGTGGTGGACCATAAAATATTTTACCTCCAAAAGAGCTAAAAATTTCCACCTGGCGACTCCACTAGCGTCTAGTAGGCCTATTACTTCATTAGTCCTTGTAAACTCCCCTGGGAATGCATTGAGAAAACCCAATCATGTTGTTGGTGAACAAAAAAGTTCAAATATTCCACCTGGCGACTCCACAAACTCCAAAAGACCTAAAGACTCCACTGGTAGAGAACTCTAGACTAGTTGAAAAGATTCAATGACCCTTTCTGATTTACAAACATGGATCCAAGGATACAAAGGAAGTATGCTCCAATGAACAGAGATCATATCCCTAGATTCTCACACAAAATGCCGCAAATAGATTGGATGAAAAACCTGCCTATTTTTCAAGATGAAAAGTTTGATGACCCCTTGTTACATCTCATCAAGTTTCATATACATATATGGAGGTTAAAAGTTGAATGGCATGAGGACTGTCTTATGAAAATGTTCATGGAAACATTAGAAGGTAGTGCAAGAAATTGGTATGAATGGCTAGAACCTGGCATCTTGTTTTATTTAAAGGATTTCCACAAGGTATTTTACAAACACTATACAGGGTATTTTCCATCTCTATCCTTAGCTGAAAATTGTTGTGATCAATCTGAAGATCTCATACAACACCTTGTTAGCATCAATGGAGATTTGGGAAATTGGCATCATGAGGATCTGTTAGAGGAGATCCATACATTTCTTACCCAAAGAAACCATCAAGATGGCCAAGAAGAGTTGATCAAGGATGCAATCCATCAAAAAATAAGAGAGGATCCACAAGAGCTCTTTGAAAAGGTTGAAACAAATAACAATCCATCTGCCCCTTTTTGTAAAATACAAGAGGACATTCAGCCACAAGATCAACCTCCACAAAAAAAGGAAAGAAATTATTTCCCAATCCAAAGAAAATAGAAAAGTCCTCCTCCTTTAACTTAAAAGGAAATAAATCAGATATTATCCACTACTGCCTTACCTACTAAAGAACATACTCATAAAGAAACGAAGGAACATGTTGTTGTTAAAGTTATAATACCTCCTCAAGAAAACATTCAACCCTATGAGTAGTCACAAAAGGAAGAAAAACATCATGATTTTGTCCAGATAATGATCTGGATTTTATGCAGGAACGCAACATAATACAGATATAACCATAGATACAGAGATGCAGTGGAAATAATGCTTCATTTTATTAATAAAAGAATGACTGCAATAAGCTTACAAACATAATGGAAATGTTGTGGGCGTTGCAGCGTATCTTCCTAGAAGAGATGTAGGCGACGCAGCCCTAAACCGTGTTACATTGAGGCTCGCTGCGTGACTATTGCGTACATAATGGAAATAGATGAGCTAGGTACCGGCAGCGTATCCGAGAAGAGATGTGGCGACGACCATCCTCCAACCGTGTTACAATGCGGTGATGATGATGTAGCTGTATGCAGCTAGGGCACTAGTAGCGCTTATCTCTGAGAAGAGATGTATCGGCTCCCAGCCCCCTGAAATGTCTTACATTGAGGCTCGAGGGTCTATTTATTGTTGAGAAACAATGTAGAGTCTGAAACGTCCAAAACCCTAACCGTAGGAGATGAAGCACCAAAACTATGGGCCCCGTTTGGGTAAATTGGTGGTTCAACTTCCTAAGGACGTAACTTTGGCATCCGATCTCCGTTTGACGCGTTCAATAGCTTGTTAGAAAGATCTGTCTGAGGAGTACAACTTTTGACAAGAAAAATCAGTCCATGGACCCATGTTGCTCTCCGTTTTCCCAAAAAAACGTCGTTTAGGGTCTCAAAATGGCTCCCGAAGTTTAAGACCCGAAAAACTACTAAAAATAGTAAGTTGTGCCGAAACTTACAAACTGAAATAACTGATGGTGGGGGTTAAAATGGACTTGATGGGTGGCCACCAATATCCACCTGGATTATTAACTTCAAACGGTCTTCTAAAAAGTGTGACCCCAAAACCTTGCCATAAGTAGTGTCGGTCGAAGTCAAACCTGGAAGAATTGATGTTATGGTCCAAATGGAATAGGTGGAGGCCACCGATATCCACCCGGATCATTCCTCCTCTCAGGAAGCAATGGTCTCCATTGCGTTGGGTTCCTCCATGGGGGGAAATTTTTGCTTAAACTGGGTGTTGATTTGTCTGTGATGCCGTGACTGGCTGCGTACGTACGGATGTAGATGTGCCACCGGTGGGCAGCCATTGAAGGATCTGAAAAAAAAATTTCCATCATCGCGTTCCTCTGTTTCTCGAGGGCATCCTCGAGCAAGATTTTTTGACAGGATCTCCTGCTCCCTCGTCCTTCTTTCCTTCCGCCATAGGGGGTCATTGGGGTTGCGAGGTTGAACTCCTTATACCCTGGCCACGTTGGGGATATGAAAAGAAAAACAAAGAAAAAGCAGACCCGCTCTGATACCACTGATCTCGATTTTATGCAAGAACACAATAGAATACATATATAACCATAGATACAGAGATGCAATGGAAATAATGCTTCATTTTATTAATAAAAGAATGACTGCAATAAGCTTACAAACATAATGGAAACAAGTTAGGGCACTGGTAGCGTATCTCTGAGAAGAGATGTAGCGTACGCAGGCCTCTGAACTGTGTTACATTGAGGCTCGAAGGCCTATTACAGACATAATGGAAATAGATGAGCTAGGGTACTGGCAGCGTATCCCTGAGAAGAGATGTGGCGAGCTACCAGCCCCTGAACTGTGTTACAATGCAGCCATGATAGAGATGTGGCGAGCTAGGGCACTGGTAGCGCTTATCTCTGAGAAGAGCTGTATCGGCTCACAGTCCCCTGAACTATGTTACAATATAGACATGATCAGAACAAGTGAGCTAGGGCACTGGTAGCGCTTATCTCTGAGAAGAGATGTATCGGCTCCCAGCCCCCTGAACTGTGTTACAATGCAGACATGATAGAGATGTGGCGAGCTAGGGCACTGGTCGCGCTTATCTCTGAGAAGAGATGTTTCGGCTCCCAGCCCCCTGAACTGTCTTACAATGAGGCTCAAGGGCCTATTTTTTGTTGAGAAACAATGTAGAATCCGAAACGTCCAAAACCCTAACCATAGGAGATGAAGCGCCAAAATTGTGGGCTCCGTTTGGGTAAATTGGTGGTTCAACTTCCCGGGGACGTAACTTTGGCATCCGATCTCCGTTTGACGCGCTCAATAGCTCGTTAGAAATATCTGTCCGAGGAGTACAACTTTTGAATGAGCAACATCGGTCCATGGACCCATGTTGCTCTCCGTTTTCCCAAAAAACGTCGTTTACGGCCTTAAAACGGCTCCGGAAGTTTAAGACCCGAAAAACTGCTAAAAATAGTAAGTTGTGCCGAAACTTACAAACTGAAGTAACTGATGGTGGGGGTTCAAATGGACTCGATGGGTGGCCACCAATATCCACCTAGATTATTAATGCCCCAAAACGGCTTCGGGTGTGCAGGACCCTAAAACCTGCTATAAATAGTAAGTTGTGTTGAAGCTGAAAAACTGAAAGAATTGATGCTGTGGGTCCAAATGGAATAGGTGGGAGGCCACCGATATCCACCTGGATCATTCCTCCCTCCTTAGGAAGCAATGGTCTCCATTGTGTTAAGTTCCTCCATGGGGGGGGAAATTTTGCTGAACTTGGTGTTGGATTTGTCC